>CANNZV010002444.1:0-98053 GCA_947561585.1 Caprella mutica
GTTTTTGCACAAGCTATTTCCTCGAGACTTTTGAATCATATACCTAAACTATAAGAAAAAACTATTTTATTATTATTTATTTTAGTTGGTATCCATGACACCTGCACCAACTAAAATAAATACTAATTTTACAATTTAGGCTAGGTAGGTCCATAGTTTTATGGGTAGGCCTATATCGTTTATTCATAGGTATATTCTTGTGGAAAAATATGAGGAACATAGCAAAAAGTCTGGTGGAAAGACTTTAAATACCTTGTGTGTGTACGGCCCTTTAGATTAATATCTAATTTCTATATAATTTTATAATTTAGATAATTACTAAAAAATTAATTGGCTAATTTTTTTATTAATCAACTTTGTTAAAATGATACCCATTATATAAAAATGATAACCAATGGGTTAGTAAAAAATATCATAACGCAGGAAAAGAAGAAAAGAACGGCAGATCTAGTATCTATATATTATATTTGTATATGTTTAAATCATTTCATTGTAGTCTGTTATCCCATATCAATGAGTAATAAGACAAAGGAGATAAGCGTGAGTATTGATATTTCTAATATAGACTGCCTAGCAGAAGTGAGCTCTAGAGAAAACTTCTTTCTCGCACAGACTAAAGCAAAAATTCGTTTTCTAAACGCAGAAAGTTAGGCAGCTAAATAACTGCGAGTTTACCAAGGAATAATATATGGATTTATAAGTTCATTATTTTAACTAAAAATTGAATTTTGATGTTCTTAATACCAATTATTGGAATCGAATATTTTTTCTTACTTATCAATTTACCAAAAAAAAACATTAGACATGTACTTTTGGAATAGGTAACAGCTACATTTTAAATACAGTAAGGTAAAGTGATTTCCGATCAGAAATACCTAATAATATTGGTAGAGAGTCCATTGCTTCTCATATTTGGATGTAGGTATATTTAATGGTAAATTCCTAGTTCACGTCCCTATTTCATTTAGGGACGTGAACTAGGAAGGGGGTATTTTAAAATTATTTTTTCTTAAATTTAATTATCTTTTATCTGATTAAAATATATTTCATTGAAAAATTTTAATTGACAGAAAATCTAGTATCTTGACTACAGATACATATACGTAATACTAGAAAGGAATATTTCAAATTGAAATTCAACAAATTACTACAGACTTAGAAAATTTCTAAAATATTTTATTATTCATTAATGTATAAATCAAATATAAAAAACTGCCATTAAAATTGGACGTTCAGTTTCCTAGTTCACGTCCCTACTCCCTAAACCATTTAGGGACGTGAACTAGGAAGGGTGTATTTGCATCGGTTCCTAGTTCGCGTCCCTATAATGAAATAGGGACATGAACTAGGAATTTACCCATTTGATGCACATATATTATTACATTTATTACAGAAATATGTCATTCTAGGTAATTCGAAATAATTTATGAAAATGTTGAATGATGGTATGCCTATTATATTGTGTATGTTTTGACAGGGTGAGACCGTGGTAGAGAATATAGTTGAATCGATCGGAAAATGTCTTCAGGTGACCAAAAACAGAGAGTTTTTCGAGACAGCAATGCAGTTGATGGGGGTGAGTCAGAGTGTTGATGGCGACTGCTATACATTGAGACCGAATTAAACTAGTATATACTTCATTTCTAAACTCTTCATCAGTTTATCGATTTATAATATATTGTTAATCCTTTTTCACTTATACTAAATAATGATTACTTTTAACTTATAATGGTGTAGTACTAATTAATCAAATGTGACACAGTGGTAAGATTCAATGCCTAAGGTTCCTTCTAACTTCTCTGAAGGTAGGTAATGAAGAAAAGAAATTAGTTTAAATCGAGATATCTTACATGTATTGTTCAATACTTTACGGTTTTATACTACTAAAGATAGATATTTAAATTAACTGTATTCGTGTGTCTATTTTTTTAAAGGCCAGAACGTTGCAAGAGGCTAAGCAAAGAGCTTGTCTGCTTACCTGGGTGATACTGTTTCGTCGACATGGTTGTCAAATACCTGACAATATATCCATTATGTTAGAAAGCCAATGTCTGCTCAATGGAACCGAACTAAGGGAATTGAAAACGATGAGGGAAAACAGAAGGCAGTTGGTTATCAACGCAGCTTTGCATATAACTCCTTCTTTATTTGCTACAAATGATAATTCACGAACTTGGACCTTCAAACAGAACTCTGTCGGATTGGAAAATAACGCACATTCTTTAGTCCCAATTGACCAATTTGAAACCGTGCAGTTTATGGAAAGTCAAAATGCGATCATGACCAGCGAGTCCCAAAATGTCTCCGATAATGAAAATTGCCTTTTGAATGATGAAGCGGAAATAGTAGAACTTGTAAATTTTTCATCCATCGCCAATGAAGATGAAAATAACAATGTGTTGGTTCATGACGAAAATATGCTGAATTTAACTGATAAAGATGACGATGTAGAATATCTTGCCAATGCATCAGCCTTTGTGCAAACAGGAGAAACTAATCATAGTCCAAATGATATCAACATACGAAATGACTTGGGAGAAGAAGTATCAAAAGTTTACGAAGAAATTATAATCGATGACGATGAAGATATTTCAATTGATGATGGAGATTATGAAAATTTGGTTAATCTACACGACGCAAATAACTCTATTGAAGATGAAATTGCTTCAAATGATGACATTGTTAATCATGATGAGAATTGTCTTAGTGATGATATTGATGAAATCTTCAATATGCTATCTAATGATGATATTAACGATGAAACGGATGCTAGCAACAAAATTGTCCATTCTGTTGATGTCCTTCATGTTAATCAGATTAGATTCAACAGTTATATTGATGCCACAAGAATGAATGACTGTGATGAACCGAGGAGCAGTCGAGATTTTGGTGATGATACTAGTGAAACTGACAATCTTGTTGATTTTACTGATTCTAGTAAAATAATTGAGAATGATGAAATCTCTCAGATTGAGAAAATTTTAGGTGCTTATGATAACCACGAAACTCCTCAATTTGATGATTTAATAAACAGTGAAAACTATATCACCAATCTAGATCAACAAACAGATTCACCTGAACGAATTGCACATAGTTTGCACCATGAGTTATATGAAGAGAATTCATTTCCATGCACCAGCAATGCAGGTGGATTAACATCTGAGGAAGATTGGGGAGACACTATGTCAGTAGTTAACTTAGCGATTAAAGATTTAAAGAATTCATTGCGAAGAGATAGTAGGGAAGATGATGAACGTCTAGCCTCTGTTGACGAGATGAGTGATGTCATTGATGTAGCTATGCATGACCTAGAAGAAGGTCTTCGCAATGATGAAAATATCGAAGATGAACCTGGTTGTGCTGTGCTAGATTATGTTTATTTGAACGACATTGAGCCTCAACCAAGACACTTCATCAATGACGAAGTAATTTTAGATTCTACCGATGATGAATTAGACGAAGACAACGAAAATATTAACAACCTTCTCTTCAATAGCATAAAAGAAAATGATACACAATATGTTCTGCCTGAAATCTCTGAAAGTGAACTTCAAGCTCATATCAGAGCACCAGATGCAGCCAAAGCTGAAGATGTTACTTTCCATCTACAGTCAGACAGCAATGCTGTGAATGTGAACTCTAGAAATGGTAATTATGATCAGAGTGACTCAGAAAGTTCACAAAACTCTGAATCTCTTCTCAAAGACTGTGATTGGTAAGAAATAAGTTGTCGTTCTTTAATGCATAAGGACAACTACAGAATATTTATCACATATCCGTATGTATAAATAAATATTTCTTATGTTAATGAGTAAATATATGAACTGACTACCAAGCCTTTTATTCATTCCATGAGCTGTATCTAATACTGAAATTGGCGAGTGATGCCTGTGACATCTGATAACTTTATTACACCTTGATAATGTGTTATATGTCACAGTTAATAATTCACACTCTGCCATTTGTCAAAGGTTTCTTTCTTAAACTTTAATGGGGAGTAAGGAACTCTTTATTATATATAGAAAACATTTATCACTTTATGCAATACTGCTATGCCCATTGGATGAAATATAACGTAAAACAATTTCTAATATAAGCAGATTGTAGTTGTTCCGTTTTAGTAATAAGTTACCTGTTTGGTAAACTGTATATTTAATTATGAGATGAAATATAAAATGGCATTTAATAAATATCATGCCAAGGAAATGTATCCCGATTGTCTTTTGTTTGAATTATAACCATGTAAAATTTCTAGACCGGTTTACCGCAAGTGGAAAAGATTTTCATTGCGCTATCGTACGAAGACCGGTGCCACTATTTGGAGTGTGTCACATCACATTCCTCATCACACTTTGGGCTATACAATATTCAACAGTTTTAATGTCATACGCACCTCAAACTTAGGTGAAAAGAACATCTTTGTCATCATAACTCGTGAATTAGTTATTCAGGGCTGTACTACCGTAGAGAAATATTTAGATACTTCTCTTAAAACTATGTGCACAATAATATTTAGATAATCAGTAAGTAGCAATTAGGTAATTTTGATAATCAGTAATATTTTGATGATCTTGATAATCAGTAATATTTTGTCTTCAGATAAACTTGATGATCAGTAATATTTATATAATCTTGATGATCAGTAACATTTAGGTAACCTTGATAATCAGTAATATTTAGGTAATCTTGATAATCAGTAATATTTAGGTAATCTTGATAATCAGTAATATTTAGGTAATCTTGATAATCAGTAATATTTAGGTAATCTTGATAATCAGTAATATTTAGGTAATCTTGATAATCAGTAATATTTAGGTAATCTTGATAATCAGTAATATTTAGGTAATCTTGATAATCAGTAATATTTTGATGATCTTGATAATCAGTAATATTTTGTCTTCAGATAAACTTGATGATCAGTAATATTTATATAATCTTGATGATCAGTAACATTTAGGTAACCTTGATAATCAGTAATATTTAGGTAATCTTGATAATCAGTAATATTTAGGTAATCTTGATAATCAGTAATATTTAGGTAATCTTGATAATCAGTAATATTTAGGTAATCTTGATAATCAGTAATATTTAGGTAATCTTGATAATCAGTAATATTTAGGTAATCTTGATAATCAGTAATATTTAGGTAATCTTGATAATCAGTAATATTTAGGTAATCTTGATAATCAGTAATAATTAGGTAATCTTGATAATCAGTAATATTTAGGTAATCTTGATAATCAGTAATATTTAGGTAATCTTGATAATCAGTAATATTTAGGTAATCTTCATAATCAGTAATATTTAGGTAATCTTGATAATCAGTAATATTTAGGTAATCTTGATAATCAGTAATATTTAGGTAATATTCATAATTAGTAATAATTAGGTAATCTTGATAATCAGTAATATTTAGGTAATCTTGATAATCAGTAATATTTAGGTAATCTTCATAATCAGTAATATTTAGGTAATCTTGATAATCAGTAATATTTAGGTAATATTCATAATCAGTAATATTTAGGTAATCTTGATAATCAGTAATATTTAGGTAATCTTCATAATCAGTAATATTTAGGTAATCTTGATAATCAGTAATATTTAGGTAATCTTGATAATCAGTAATATTTAGGTAATCTTGATAATCAGTAATATTTAGGTAATCTTGATAATCAGTAATATTTAGGTAATCTTGATAATCAGTAATATTTAGGTAATCTTGATAACCAGTAATATTTAGGTAATCTTGATAATCAGTAATAATTAGGTAATCTTGATAATCAGTAATATTTAGGTAATCTTGATAATCAGTAATATTTAGGTAATCTTGATAATCAGTAATATTTAGGTAATCTTCATAATCAGTAATATTTAGGTAATCTTGATAATCAGTAATATTTAGGTAATCTTGATAATCAGTAATATTTAGGTAATATTCATAATTAGTAATAATTAGGTAATCTTGATAATCAGTAATATTTAGGTAATCTTGATAATCAGTAATATTTAGGTAATCTTCATAATCAGTAATATTTAGGTAATCTTGATAATCAGTAATATTTAGGTAATATTCATAATCAGTAATATTTAGGTAATCTTGATAATCAGTAATATTTAGGTAATCTTCATAATCAGTAATATTTAGGTAATCTTGATAATCAGTAATATTTAGGTAATCTTGATAATCAGTAATATTTAGGTAATATTCATAATCAGTAATATTTAGGTAATCTTGATAATCAGTATTATTTAGTATTTAGGTAAACTTGATGATCAGTAATATCTAGACAATTACTTTTCAGTTTTACAGAATTGTGTTTATATAGGAACTAAGACTACCTGTCCCCTTAAAGTCACCATTGCACCAACATACCATTAACAGTGTATGTTGTACACCAGCCTCATAAATATAGGTGAGACACATACCATTTCCTGCAGGTAATTTTATAGCTTTATTGGGCCCTCAATGAATTCATCTGGTGGTGACATTAATGATGGTGAGGAGGTGTCACAACCACCGACTCTATTGTCACCTCGAGAGACCACTTGAGATCTAGAAACTTTTGCGGTCACAAGATGTATCGACACGATGAAAAAGTTATATCAATTATTTGGACATTTGTGTTTGAACGTGTGAACGGTACTTTGGAAACGATATGATTAGGATATATCAAAGATGAAAAGAGATCAACTATAAGTTTAAATTTTAAACATTTTTATAAAAAAGTGAAATCGAAAACAATTGGACTAGGTGAAGAGCAGTTTTCAAATGTTAGTTAATCCAGCTCTAATACACAAATATAGAGTAAATATTAAATTAGTTAAGGTTGCAAAGGTTCTGTCTTCACCTTTATAAGTGCGCAGGTTCTACTATTTCTTTTCGAGTGATTTTTTTTTTCGATATCTCATTAAGTCAATCCGTGGGAGATTGAAAGATGATCAAAGTGAACCACAATTGCCGCAAATAATCAGAAACTATATTGCTAACCACTAAAGTTCATTGTTACTTCAAGAGACCACTTGAGATCTAAAAACCTTTGCGGTCGAAAGGTTGTCAACTGGTGTGAAAATTGTGATATAGCTGAGAATGATGAGAAATATTGCGAATGATGAAAAACCTACCAATGGTGAGTTATACGTACAACTTAGTGCAAAAGATATTTCAACTATTTGATTGTTAGATTTTATCATCAACAGAAGGATAGAACAGAACTTCTCAATCTTACTACATTCTATCATCAACCTGAAAGTTAGTTTCCTATTTTCGTTAAATTTATCATCAACCTGAAAGTTAGTTTCTTATTTTTGTTAGATTTCAACATCAACCTGAAAGTTAGTTTCTCAATTTTGTTAGATTTCATCATCAACCTGAAAGTTAGTTTTTCATTTTGTTAGATTTATCATCAACCAGAAAGACAGTTTTTCATTTTGTTAGATTTCAACATCAACATGTAAGTTAGTTTCTCCTTCCTGTTAGATTTTATACACAGACCAATGTATAAACTTTTCCTTTTTGTTATGTTGAATGCAGCATAACTGTATAAGGATGATTACCTTTAGTCGTAAAGTTTATAGTTCATTACCTGTTTAAAGTTTTTCATTAATTACCCAATAGGTGTAATAAAACAGGCGATTGAGGTGTTAAATGTACACTCATTTATTGTAGAAAATGTCCATTCCTCTGTTCTTATATATTAAACAATAGAAGTTTAATTCAATTCGTAGAATAATAACTTTATTTAAATCTTTAAACATGTACATGGGAATATGTTAAAATTTTATCATTTTACAGATTCAGCACGTGTTCAATAAAGAATCAAGCCCATATTAGACCGCGGTGTAAAGATAGGATACATAGAAAACTATTATAAGTATCTGGACTAAAAAAAATTTATTTATTTATTAGTAATCTTTTAGAAATATTATTTTTAATTTACAAGCTTTTATAACTTCTTTTCTTCATTAAAAAGTCAATGTATATCCATAAAAAAAGCAAAACTAATGAAATATTTTCACAGAGAAATTTTTTTTTCAAGAATTTACAAACTAACTAATTATATCAAAAATGCATTTAAAATGTAATGTTATGACTATAAGCTTAATAAAGCACTATGTTCTCATTCATTTCAAACTATATGATAATTACAAAGTATTCCACACAACCTATTGTGTGTCAAATGAGGATAGTGTTTCTCCGTAGAGTTTTTTCTCATTTCTTCCCAACAGATGGCGCTGGTATCGCATAAAAGAGAATAACTACCTTGAATAAATGCTTGCCAATTCATTTAGATGTAATTAGAGTGAAGATTAGATGTAATTTGTACTTTGATAACTATTTGAATCCATATTTATTAATTTTAAATAAAATTGACCGCTTTTATTGCTAAATTATTCAAATGAATTAAAAAACAATGACGGTTTAAATTATCACTCTATTCATTGTTTACACTATATGAATTAAATGATAACTGTACCTATTTTAATAGGGAATTATGGCTCACAGAGCACCTCTTATATAATGGTTATTCCTTATGTATTATTATTCTTGTATATATTCTCTATGAATTATATCATAATTATGTGATATTCTTTATGCACTGTTACCACTGTATATAGTTGTAATATAATAGATAAAACTGGGAGTGTTTCAGATAAAATATAATAGACCTAATTTACATGATTACTTTTCAGTTGAATAAAATAGCATAGAAATCCAAATCATTATTTTCATGCAACAAATTCATTCAATATAAGTATATTGTGTAGGTTATTGCATTAAAATAATGATACAGTTTTCTATACTATTTTATTCAACCTAACACTCAGTTATATAATAATAATAAATATCTATTAATTTATATTTTATTTATATAAACATACATTGCTATATATTATCATATATTAAATCTCACGTTAGTATAAAAAATAGAAAAGAGTACAAAAAGATGAGCATTGATATAAAATGTCCTGAAGTTCAAACTTTTATCTAATTGCAACCTCACGACAAAACAAAACAAACAATAATTCGTCTCTGCAATTATCCATTATTTTGTTATCTACTGATAAAGAAAAACAAACAAGATTATTCTCACTGAGAAAGTTATGCCATAAGAACATGTCTGTGACGTATTTGGACATGTCTGTGACGTATTTGGACATGTCTGTAACGTATTTGGACATGTCTGTGACGTGTCTGTGACGTATTTGGACATGTCTGTAACGTATTTGGGCATGTCTGTAACGTATTTGGACATGTCTGTAACGTGTCTGTAACGTATTTGGATTTGTCTGTGACGTGTCTGTAACGTATTTGGGCATGTCTGTAACGTGTTTATAATGTATTTGGATTTGTCTGTATCGTGTCTGTAACGTATTTGGATTTGTCTGTGACGTGTCTGTAACGTATTTGGGCATGTCTGTAACGTGTTTATAATGTATTTGGATTTGTCTGTAACGTGTCTGTAACGTATTTGGATTTGTCTGTGACGTGTCTGTAACGTATTTGGGCATGTCTGTAACGTGTTTATAATGTATTTGGATTTGTCTGTAACGTGTCTGTAACGTATTTGGGCATGTCTGTAACGTGTCTGTAACGTTTTTGGGCATGTCTGTAACGTGTCTGTAACATGTCTGTACTTTGTTTGTAACATGACCATAACGTGTCTGTCACATGTCTGTAACGTATCGGTATATAACGTGCCTGTAACGGGTTTATAACGTGTTTGTAACGTATTTGTAACGTATCTGTAACGTATTTATAACATTTCTGCATAACAGTATAAGGACTGTCGCAGTTCATCATAAATCATTTAAATATCGTCCAATAAAAGTATTATAAATATCATGATGACCAGAAATTTCGGTTTCGGATTTATAAATAGCTTCTCACCATAAATGGCTGTTATTTAGTTTGTTGTATCCGCTAGTTTGTTGAACTGCATACTTCATGATTGTGTAATGACCTGGCAGGGAGTTTCGGGGGCGGTACGCCCCTTATACATCTAACTGATAACTTTTATTTGTACCTCAGACCTAATTTCCCTTTCAAATCTCATGCTTTTAATATATAGACTATACATTTTGGTATTTATAATTTCTATTTTTTTTTATTATTATTTTTTAATAAAATCATTATAAAACGAAACACATTTTTCTGAGACCGAATTTTCCTAGAACCGAATATCATACACTGAAACGAAATATTAGTTTATTATCGAAAATTCACATCATCGGTAATAGTATAGGATTTCTCTGACGAAAAACGATAGCCCAACTATCGGTGTTTTAATATTATATATTGCATGTGGATACTCGTAGAATCATTTATCGTTAGATAAATTAACATAGTTTTGAATCGAAAACTGACGATTAAATTATTTTTCCATAACAAAAAGAGGTATTAGTACCACCATTTGATATTAAAGTATTTACTAATTTCAACCTACAGTCACTTTCTTTTATTTAGCAAATGCCAAAGTGTCAGTAACGACTGTCTGTGTGTCAGTCTACCTGACAGATGTGGTTATCTGGTGGTTTACTATATAAGATATCTGTCAGGATAACTTTGAACTTACTACACATTTCTCTACTATTAACTCTTTTCTTAGAACCAACTAGGTATTCTCTTCATTGCATGAAATATAATAAAATTATTAACACTAAGCAGTCAAATTGACTTTTTTTTTACTTTTCAAAGATTTTTATCTCATAAATTATTATTGGTAGATACTTGAATTTTTAACGATAAAATAATAAAATTATTTATTTTAATTTTAATTGGTATTCATGATACCTTCAGGTATCATGAATACCAAAATAAAAAAGATATTTTTTCGTTTAAAATTCGAGTATCTTCCAATATTAATTTATTAGATACAAATGTTTGAAAAGTAAAAAAAGACAGTCAATTTGACTGTTTGGTAGTTCTAGAGTTACAAGTCTCTAAAAATCACATTTTGGAACGTTTTTTCTTTAGTTTCATTTTCCCTCCTGTAAGTCTAATGAGTCACCATAAAGTCATCACACGGACACTTGTTACACAAACCAGTTCTCAATTCGCAGCTGCTCTATTGTAATGTCCATAGTATCTTATTGTAATCATTTAAATGTTTTAACTAATAATATTTTAACCGAGGAACTGATGTAAATATAAAAACAGTAGCAATGTTGCTAAGCTGACTTGGTTATAACTAGGGTTGTGACAATGTGCTTATAAAATCATAGATCTTAAAATTTCATAAACAGAACGAAATGAAATGGTATCGAATGCTGGTGTAAAACTATTCAATACTCTTTATAGAATTTTCAAGATCCACGATTTTAAAAGCATATTGTCACAACCCTAGTTATAACGATGAAAAAATATATCTACTTTAATAATTTTAATATATTAGTTGTTTTTCATATAAAAACAGTTACTATTATCATTACTAACAGTTACTATTACCATTACTAACAGTTACTATTATCATTACTAACAGTTACTATTACCATTACTAACAGTTACTATTACCATTACTAACAGTTACTATTACCATTACTAACGGTTACTATTACCATTACTAACAGTTACTATTATCATTACTAACAGTTACTATTACCATTACTAACAGTTACTATTACCATTACTAACAGTTACTATTACCATTACTAACGGTTACTATTACCATTACTAACAGTTACTATTATCATTACTAACAGTTACTATTACCATTATTAACGGTTACTATTATCATTACTAACAGTTACTATTACCATTATTAACGGTTACTATTATCATTACTAACAGTTACTATTACCATTACTAACAGTTACTATTACCATTACTAACGGTTACTATTACCATTACTAACGGTTACTATTACCATTACTAACAGTTACTATTACCATTACTAACGGTTACTGTTACCATTACTAACGGTTACGATTACCATTACTAACGGTTACTATTACCATTACTAACGGTTACTATTACCATTACTAACGGTTACTATAATCATTCCTAGCGATTACTATTACATTAACTATCGTTACCATTATAGTTTCACGCTAACAATTACCATTACTTTACTTCCACGGTAACAGTTACCATTACTTTCACGGTAACAGATACCATTACTTTCACGGTAACAGTTACCATTACTTTCACGGTAACAGTTACCATTACTTTCACGGTAACAGTTACCATTACTTTCACGGTAACAGTTACCATTACTTTCACGGTAACAGTTACCATTACTTTCACGGTAACAGTTACCATTACTTTCACGGTAACAGTTACCATTACTTTCACGGTAACAGTTACCATTACTTTCACGGTAACAGTTACCATTACTTTCACGGTAACAGTTACCATTACTTTCACGGTAACAGTTACCATTACTTTCACGGTAACAGTTACCATTACTTTCACGGTAACAGTTACCATTACTTTCACGGTAACAGTTACCATTACTTTCACGGTAACAGTTACCATTACTTTCACGGTAACAGTTTCCTGTATTTTCTGTAGCGTCAAAGTAATTGTCAGATCCACAAGTTTATGGCAGGAATGATTCCCGGCTGGAACGGACTCCGGTGGGGGTTTAATGGTCCAGAAAAGCCACAATTTGGGGGGAGTGTTTGGCGGGGGGGGGGGGGAGTGATTTATATCTAGTCCTGAGTCATGTATTTGTCACACTATTGGGTAATATTAATTAATTCATTTATTATCATTTATGAAGTACTAATTCATTAAAACTGTTTCATACACTATAATAATTACATTAATTATTTTTAGCTACAAAATTTATAGAATAGCTTAGAGACTATAGAGTCAAAGCTATATAATTATAAAAAAGAAATTAAAGTAACATTTTTATTAACAGGTACTTTCTTTTCAAATTACGCAAACTCTTTTTTTATTAACAAAAAATTTTTTTTTTTTAATTAATAGTTGTTTAATGTCTGCTACGGAACCAACGGCCATATCGCTGACGTCAAATGAACATTAAGCACAAGGGACAGGAAGAAGCAGTCAGAAAGGAAAATGGCTCCATGAACAAAGTCAACAAAGCTCATGGGTGCAGAAAAGCTACTCCGTGAATGCAGTCAAATTATCCCCTCAATTCTATTTCAATATTCAAAGTAAACCCAGTGTATGTACTGACTATCAGAGAAAAGAGTCTCCGTATGATGCAATTTCACAAATCACACTTTTCTGTTATTTTCTAATCTTGCAATTTTTTCGTGGTGTACTGAGACCAATTTTAAAATATTTACAAACATTACAATTAGTAAAGTTTCTTTTGGAAATGTGAAATTAGTTAACTGTAAAAATAATTTCGAGTTCACTTTTCTTTGACTTCATTTACCCAATCATTAGATTCAGCTGCTAGCCACCATTTTGAGGCACCCCCTTATAATCTCCCCCATTTTGTTACATTTTCTACCATCCACCCCCCATTGGTGAGACCCCTAATGACACAGGTGTAGGGGAGGGTGGTCATCAATGGGACAAAAAACACAGAAAGATTGATATTTCATTTACTATGGGCATAATATGAAAAATAAAAAATTCATGTGTAATATAGATATTCCTTTATAAAATGAAACCAACTCGAATGCTATCACATATTCTGTTGACTAGAAAAAAATTAAATAAAAAACAAAAAAAATTGTCCCATTGTATAACAGCACTGGTGAACAATGGGACATGCCCTGGTGAACGATGGTACAGTTTATCAAACTTGTATATTGTTGAGGTTATGGTAAAATTTCAAGTTCGAATTATCTCTTTATGTTGTCCCACACTTAGTTAGTTCATATAATATCAGTTTAATGTCCTCTAACTTCACCGAAGACATGTCAGGAACATTTGGAAAATTAAGCTCATTGCACTTGAATCTTCGCCTAACATCAATAGTTCGTATTTATCTTTTTCATGCTTTTGGCCAACAGAATACGTTTTAGAAGTCGCCTCAAATTCTACAAGTGCATAAATCTTCATTTTCAACATTTTCGGTGGAGATTTGAGTTCTTCAGACGAATGGATCAGTTAGATTAAGAGTTATATACGAGACCAAGAACAATAGTTCACAGGCCATCTACGTCAGATACTTTATGAAGTGATTTCGAAGGCCTTATCCTTAGTGGAACCAGCAAAAAGCTCTTCTTTCTCTGGTGTATCCGTTGCAATCATGCTGCGTCTTTTTCTTTTATTAGTGAAATTTGTTCTCTATGCAGTGCTTTGTGATGACCTCAGATTGCTAAAGCCCTTGAACATGATCGAAAGTCCCGCTTCAGCTGGAAGCTCTGTTTCTACAAGAAGCTCTGAAGCTACAGTTCACGTTATTGTATCAAAAAAATAGATATATTGATTCATATGGAGAAACTAGACAGCTTGGTTGACAATAAGTCACTGTCCCATTGTTAACCAAATTTTCTGTCCCAATGATCACCATGACGCCATTTTGAAAACATATGGGTATAGCGGCTCAACTACAAAAGTATAAAGGCAATCCTTTCAAATGATCATATTTTACATATTACTTAATATCATGTAAAAATGCCGTAAGCATTATATGTTAAATTTACAGATTTATAACAATTGAAACAAAGTACGAAATATTTAGTTTTATCACCCCTAAAACACGTTTTCGCTTTTACGCAGGGCTGACTGCACCCCAACCGCTGAATGCAATGCGAGTGAATGCACTGAAGTATGCTTAATTTACCACTAAGATTTTGTTAAAAATTACCCTCAAATAAAAAAGTTATTCAGCATGTCCCATTGTTCCCAGTGTCCCATTGATGACCACCTTCCCCTACCACAGCTAACAGTAACACACCTGTTGTACCTGTCAAAAACACACAGGCACCAAAAACTGACCATTTGTTTGGTAGAAATTCAGATGAAAAACTTTTTAATTTAACACTATAGTCCTAATTGTGCTTTGATCTAGCCTAGGGTTAGTTACGAATTGACGGTCGGTTCCACATATTCGGTCATATAGAAAAAGACGATAGGTATATACTGATTATTTAATTTTAATTGGTATCCATGATACCTGCAGGTATTATGGATACCAATTAAAATTAAAAACAATGATTATATTGTTTTTCCTTATATGTCCTAAAATGTGGAACCGACCGATAATTCGTAACTTACGAGGTTTGACGTCAGTGAAAAGATAGTTTGGTAATACAGTACAAATTATTAAAAAAGTAATATAAATAATTGATAATTTGGCTCAATGTTGAAGCTTAAAAAGGAAATGTACAAAAATGATTAGAAAATTTAAATATTTTTTTTTTACCATTATTTTTTTTCATTTACCCATTTGTTTATCTAGAAATTACCATTTGTTCTATAATGCCCATTAAATATTAATTAACACTAATAATAAGTACATAAGAAGACATTGTGCCAAATGATTCTATCCATCCATTGTTATTTGTATTGTTGTTGTTGGGTCAAATGTAGCGTGAAGAACATAGACTTTTATTGTCCCTCTATTTGTCACTGTGTCACACAACAATAGTGTAAAACTGAACAGTGATCTATGTACAAAAAGATAGGTACCAGGCTTTTCAAATGGTAAAATAAACTTTTTTAAACTGTAAGCTTTACATTCTGTAATTGAAAAAAAATTACAATTAAAAATTATGCATGTAATAAAATTATGACAATTACCATGCGTATTGTATTTCAATAAGGTATCAGTACCTGCATTACTGTAATAATAATAGTATCTAATTTCAATTAATATATAATGTAATTAAAAATAAATGTGAAATAATATCTACAAAAAAAATTAAAGAAATGAATTTTATTTTTAAAGGAACAATACATTTAATTAAACAAATATCACAGTACCTATTGTTATGCAAATAATATAATAATTACAATTGTGCCTATGATAGAAAATCCTTATAAGGTACAGTAACAATTATCAGATGTGAATTAATTTAACATCTGATGAAAATTTCAATAAGTTATTGTTAAAAATACGCATCAAAACATTACAATAAATTCACCGTGGAGAAAAAAACTAAAAAAATACCTAGTTATTTTATATGGTATCCATGATACCAATTAAAATACTATTCTTACTTTTCTCTCCATATTGACTCAATTTTTAAAAAAAACGGATAAATTATAATTTTTAGTTCATTCCACAAAATTTTTTTTCGCTTTTTTAATGCAAATTTCCATGGCAACTGCTACTTTACCCTATGCACACACATCGGTAGACTCTACACACTCTAGTGTGTAATTAGTAGTGTGCGTCACAGTGACTGGTGTTACACAAAGAACAACTGAGAGAGAATGTGAAGGAAGCAAACCGCGACTGTAGGCCTACAGCCGGAACTGCCTAAAGAATTAAAGGGAAAAATTATCATATTTACATTTCCTTTCTTGAAAATAAATGAGTAAAATCAAACTGTTAGAAAATATATATAAAATATTAAAAAGAATCCTTAGTTATACCAAGAAAAAAACAATTAAAATGAAATTCAAGTAAACGTTCTTTCTAAATTTTAAATATTTAATAAATTGAAATCTACATGCCAGATTATCTCTCAAAGTGTACCATTTACGGTACATCAGTCAGTGAGGGGTTATCTCTCATTACAGTCACCCACACAATTTCGTACAAGTACGTCAATGGAAAATAATAACAAGTGACGCTGTCTCTTCTTTCAAATTTTGAGAATAAGTGACTCTTTTATTCCCTTACCCTCTAAGGGTGAAATTTACCCATTAGAGGGTAAAAGGAGTTCAGTACGTCATACCCACAGAGAAAACTGTTTCCGCTAATTAGTTTGTGATTTGTCAGACTAGGCACTAACATTAACAACTGTAGGTAAATTCAACCAACAGTAACTACATTTTATTTGGAGGAGATGGAAATTGTGAATAGTTATATATTTATTTCCTATCTTACTTTTAATAAAACTTATCTTCGTGAATTTTATATTAAATTATTTTCCATTATTTTTCATTAAAAATTTTCAGTTTAATTAGCACGGTAACTATATGGTACACAGAAGGTGAAACAGTGTCCATACATACTTCTAATAGCGACTGTGCCGTCAAAATGACACCAATGGTACATTCAATAAAAGGAAATATTTAATACATCATTTTGAAAACTTATACCAGCATTTTATCATTTATATCATCTATTAGAAGAAGAATCTCAATTGTTTGAACAATGAATTGATATTTGATGTAATGAACAACTCTCTCGTCAATAAAGTTGCAACATACAACACAGTTTCAAATTAAAGAATGTATATAAGAATGACATCAAAATGTTATTGGTGATAAAGCTAGAGGGGCCCCAAGGGTGCAACCATGCGAGTCCTATAACCCAAACGGTGACAGATTTAGCTATGTAGGAAGGAGAAACAACGTACAACGGAAAATGATTTGGTTGTCAGCTAAAGTGAATTATTTTTACTATAATCTTTTTTTTTATTTGACGTACCACCAGTCGGTGACAAGCTCATGGTTGCAGAAAAGCTACTCCTTGAAAACAGTCTCTCCAAATAGTGAAATTTTAACGTCAAAGTCGAGAGTAGAATTAGGTACCTTTTACCAACCATAGTTAGAATGTTAACTTTACCACTATTACTAACTGTACAATATTTTTTAAGTTGGTTTGTCAATTAGAGTGACAATACGAATTATAGTAACAGATTGTACCTACTAGGGGCTAATTATTCCAGCCAATAGGAAGTGGACAAATTTGCTCAGTGGTCACGTGACTGTGACGTCATAGGCAAAGGGGAGAGTTTCAATTGATGTGAGTTTTAGCATTAGATTAATAGCACAAATATTGAAAAAAATGGGTGAGAAAAATTTTTAGATTCTGTGAGACACTAACTTTTTACTTAAATGCTCAAATCATGGTTCATAACATTCAGTATGCAAGTTTCAAAATGATTAAAGCTATTGAAACTCATGTTAACTGATCGTCAACGTGATCCTCAAATAAAATAATAAGGTATTTTTGACCGGAACCCTAAATCCATTTCAATTCGGAATATACTCTTAATATGCGCGGTCGAAGATTTTCTTAGTTCGTATGATTAGATTCTTTGTATTAGAAACTATAATTACACTCAAAAATAAATTAGGTATGCTTGGAATTAAATTTAAATATAGGAAAATAAAACTAGAGCTTAATATGTACTGTGAGCTTTATCAGAAAAAACATTTTAATGTTTTTTAACGTTTAAAAAAAGCTTTAAATTTTTGTTTTCACCCTCACTTCCCTCACCCTCCTCATTACCATCCCTCTTTTCACCCACACTAAATGTGCCTGTCATCAGATGGTCATATTTTATTGTAGCCTCCCTCTCGAGACGAGACTGCTTCCTTCCGCACTGCATTATACGACACAGCAACACACTACGCCATCTACCGGCAGTATCTAAAGTCTCATACGACACAGCAACACACTACGCCATCTACCGGCAGCATCTAAAGTCTCATACGACACAGCAACACACTACGCCATCTACCGGCAGCATCTAAAGTCTCATACGACACAGCAACACACTACGCCATCTACCGGCAGTATCTAAATTCTCTTACGACACAGCAACACACTACGCCATCTACCGGCAGTATCTAAAGTCTCATACGACACAGCAACACACTACGCCATCTACCGGCAGCATCTAAAGTCTCATACGACACAGCAACACACTACGCCATCTACCGGCAGTATCTAAAGTCTCATGCGACACAGCAACACACTACGCCATCTACCGGCAGTATCTAAAGTCTCATACGATACAGCAACACATTACGCCATCTACCGGCAGCATCTAAAGTCTCATACGACACAGCAACACACTACGCCATCTACCGGCAGTATCTAAATTCTCTTACGACACAGCAACACACTACGCCATCTACCGGCAGTATCTAAATTCTCTTACGACACAGCAACACACTACGCCATCTACCGGCAGTATCTAAATTCTCTTACGACACAGCAACACACTACGCCATCTACCGGCAGTATCTAAATTCTCTTACGACACAGCAACACACTACGCCATCTACCGGCAGCATCTAAATTCTCTTACGACACAGCAACATACTACGCCATCTACCGGCAGTATCTAAATTCTCTTACGACACAGCAACACACTACGCCATCTACCGGCAGTATCTAAAATTCCATGCGACAGAGAAACACACTACGTCACCAACCGGCAGTATCCTGAATATTTCTGCCGTAACTATTTCAAATATATATTTTTTGGCATAGCAGCATACATTTGAGTTCGTGGCAACAAATAGTGGTTTCTATGCCATGCCTAATATGTCCGTTGATGGATGACTGATGGTTGTAGCGGCGATAAACCATCTGGAGATGTTTTATACTCACTGACTCCCTATCATCAATTATCACATTGGTGAACTCGACTGAAATTTATTGCCAGGGTAGTTTATGCATTAGATAACATTTAGAGATTTAAACTTGTGAGATTTGAATATTTTTACGAATAGCTATTATTGAATACCAATTGAATTAATGGTGGAATGAAGAATATTTAAAATAATTTAACATTATTTTATCAAAATAGTCAGCTACATTTATACAAATTAACTATTATCATTATGAATATGGATAAATATTATCCAACTACATTCATCACCAGATTAACACTTTATTCACTTCGCTCCTTCCTCCACTTCCACCTCCACATTTCTCTTCCACCACCAGCATAACAGTTCCTCCTCGTCCACCTCCTCACACCCCTCCACATCTCCTCTCTTCCACCTCCACATTCCCTATCTTCCACCTCTACATCCTCTTTCCTCCACATTATCTCTCTTCCCCCTCCACATCCCTCTTCCACCGGATGTTCTCTCTAACACATCACCAATAATTATGCAAATCACAATGCCTCAAATTACCACCTAAACCTGCACCTCTTGATAAACTGCAATGCAGTTACAGGGTCTTTTGCAGTTACATTGCAATTTTAATGCAGTTACAGGGTCTTTTGCAATTACATTACAGTTATAATGCAGTTACTGGGTCTTTTGCAGTTACATTACAGTTATAATGCAGTTACAGGGTCTTTTGCAATTATATTGCAGTTATAATGCAGTTACAGGGTCTTTTGCAGTTACATTGCAATTACAATGCAGTTACAGGGTCTTTTGCAGTTACATTGCGACTATAAGGCAGTTACAGGGTCTTTTGCAATTATATTGCAGTTATAATGCAGTTACAGGGTCTTTTGCAGTTACATTGCAATTACAATGCAGTTACAGGGTCTTTTGCAGTTACATTGCGACTATAAGGCAGTTACAGTGTTTTTTGCAATAACATTGCAGTTATAATGCAGTTACAGGGACTTTTGCAGTTACATTGCAATTGCAGTTACAATACAGTTACAAGATTTTTGCAGTTACAATGGAGTTACAGGGTCAATGCAGTTACAATACAGTTACAATACAGTTACAATACAGTTACAATGCAGTTACAATACAGTTACAATGCAGTTACAATGCAGTTACAATACAGTTACAATGCAGTTACAATACGGTTACAATGCAGTTACAATGCAGTTACAATGCAGTTACAATACAGTTACAATACAGTTACAGTGCAGTTACAATTCAGTTACAATGCAGTTGCAATGCAGTTACAATACAGTTACAATACAGTTACAATGCAGTTACAATTCAGTTACAATACAGTTACAATGCAGTTACATTACAGTTACAATTCAGTTACAATTCAGTTACAATACAGTTACAATACAGTTACAATGCAGTTACAATGCAGTTACAATACAGTTACAATGCAGTTACATTGCAGTTACAATGCAGTTATCGGGTCAATGCAGTTACAGGGTCAATGTAGTTACAATGTAGTTACAATGCAGTTACAGCGTCTTTTCCCCATCACCGTCACCACTCTGCCGCACGAACAGTGCGGTTCTAATTGGAGGATATCGCGCGGAAAATAAATCGCTCATATTTCCTGATGTGAGGGAAAATAAGAATATTTATTAGTAGCAGATTTTTTAGGATGTCACGATTTGTAGAACTGGAAAAATGGTAATAATGAATGGTGGAAAATTCGAAAGTTCAAAACCTACGTAAGGAATTATTTAAATGATTCTATAGATTTATTTATCGGTAACGTTATTACGATCGGTATTTGAGTTTTTACCCTAATTAGTATACAATAGAAATATGTATACAACTATACGCAAAATGCAACAGAAGTTAAATACAATAGCATACAATAATTGGTTAATGTTGAAGTGAAAAAAACATCTTCTTTAACCAGTAAATTATGCACTTTAAATTCTATCGACAATAACTAGATTATCTTTTTTTTCCTTCGCTAGATCACTCTTTAGAGGGAAATCAGCCTTTTTCTCTTGTTATTCTCGCTAGGTCTCGCTTGCTTAACGTAATAACGACATCGCTTATCGCTATCTCCTTTTACAAACTCAAAATAAACAATCTAAAAATTTGAATTCTTTAACTCTAGATTAGCTTTCTTCACGCATCAGCCAGTTCTACCCGCGCAGTCGAGACCACCCTCTAGCTGCGTCAGTTCAATCACAAGCGCAGTCACTAGATGGCGCTATCCAGTCAATCAGAGATAAGATGCATTCCTAGCTATCGCAGTCACTAGCTGTCAGCACACTCTATGTACTTCAAAGATCTATGTATTTATGTACCCTCAGGTAAAAAACACAATGCGAGGGTAGATAGGAGCTAATTGCTACAACATGAGGGTACGCTACTTCACACTGTTATTTATGGGGTTGTGGCAATATGCTTTGAAAATTATAGATACTGAAAATATTGTATATGGAGAGAATTTACCCGAAAAGTTTTATGAGCTTATACAAGGGCTAGAAATTTAATATTTTCAAATTTTGGCTAACTATTTTTGTATAATTTAATGGTGGAAAGTTTGTAATTTTTTTTTCCAATAGAAACCAATAATTTAAAAATTAAACAGTATTGAATCGTTCTACTCTAGTGGTTTACAGTATTCAATACCATTTCATATTATTTCGTCTATGATACTCATAAGATCTATGATTTAAAAATCATATCGTCCCAACCCTATTTATCACCTCCGTGACGTGTCTATGAATTCAAAGTTAAAAAGAGTGACAAAATAAGAATCTCTTAGATGGAGAATTCGATTTGATAGCTTTAAGACTATTTCCCACCCACTTTTAAAATCTCCGTGTGAAGCCTTACAAATATTCACTTATATAATATTATTCGTCATTGGATATTGAGTGGGAGAAAAAGTTACATAAGACCAAGTAAAAACTATAAAATGCAATACCATTAAAAGAACTACGATAACTCGATTACATAAAGCAGAGTCCTGTTATATGATCACAAAATTCAATCAAAAGCAAGAGACAAAACATAAATTTCTTAATGAAGTTTACGTGAACTCAAAGAGATTTTCCGAAATAAAATATGTATGGAATTTTCAATCAATTGAACGTTAACAAATATATTTCTCTGAACTATAATTATTTAGTTATTATGGATGCAGTATTATTTGAATTGTTGTTAGTACTGTATTCAATCTAAAAAAACGTATCCACTTTACCACAACCAGTATCCACTCTACCACAAACCGTATCCACTCTGCCACAAACCGTATCCACTCTGCCACAATCCGTATCCACTCTGCCACAATCCGTATCCACTCTACCACAACCCGTATCCACTCTACCACAACCCGTATCCACTCTACCACAAACCGTATCCACTCTACCACAACCCGTATCCACTCTACCACAACCCGTATCCACTCTACCACAATCCGTATCCACTCTACCACAACCCGTATCCACTCTACCACAACCCGTATCCACTCCACCACAATCCGTATCCACTCTACCACAACCAGTATCCACTCCACCACAACCCGTATCCACTCTACCACAATCCGTATCCACTCTACCACAACCCGTATCCACTCTACCACAACCCGTATCCACTCCACCACAATCCGTATCCACTCTACCACAACCAGTATCCACTCCACCACAACCAGTATCCACTCCACCACAACCCGTATCCACTCTACCACAACCAGTATCCACTCCACCACAAACCGTATCCACTCTACCACAAACCGTATCAACTCCACCACAAACCGTATCCACTCTACCACAACCCGTATCCACTCATCAACAACCAGTATCCACTCTACCACAAACCGTATCCACACTACCACAGGCACTCTCTGTCTCCATGTAATAATAGCAATTACATTCGTTTTTATTGCACGAATAAAGTGAAATCAAAGATATAATTAAACACCGTAAATAAGCCCAATGCTAGCGTTAGAGGTTGTAGTGGTTAGTGTAACAGAGTGACTCTATCACTGTTTCTACAAATGGTGACATGTTGCATCAATGAGCTCCTTGTTAGCGCATATAGTGTCTAGATTTAGAAAAATAGTCATTTCTATTATATTGAGTAATGGTAGCTGATGGTGTTGTGGAGAGCTGGTGAGGGTACAGACATAGTGAAGAGGTAAACTAAATAATTAGAGAGGGGACATGAGTTGTCACACTCTCTACACTCACTCTCACACTCACACTCACTCTCCCGTACATCTCACTTGTTTTGATCTCACACCTGATATACATCTGTTATGACGTCACAGGCAAACCCATTGAGCTTTTTTTACCAATGAAAGCTTTACTTTGTTTCTTTTTTTTCCGAGTCTCAATGTTGGTCGTAATTAGTGCCTCTAATTTCACGCACGTCATCTCATTTTGATTCTAAATGAATTTATTTATTGTAATAATTTATTCTGTTCAGAGTGTTCTTTATGTGATGAATGCCAACTTAGTTATATTGCTCCCCATTACTAAAACAATATTTGTTATATTTGTATCAAAATGTGCAGTTGTTATGATTCCTCTTGTATCAGTTGCTTTTATTCTTTAAACAAACAATTAAACAATTTATTCAAGAATACAAACAAAATCAGAAGGATACAAAATAACTATTATTTATTCTAGGACCTATCAAGCTCAAGAAGGCTTTAAGGGTTACCTGTATAAAATAATTACCTATTGAACAGAGGTAACATCACAGTACAGAGAATATATAGTATCCCAGAGGTATAGGGGGGATATTACGCGTGTCCCGGTAGGCTGTGACGTCACATGTCAACAATGGTGCGTAAGTTTGTACGTACAGTACAAATACAAAAGATGGCTGCAACACACCCAACTTTTGTTAAATAACGTTTTCGGTGATATTTTTTTTAATTCCACATTACCGCATGCTATTATCCAATCTTTATAGTCATACGGACGAAAATTAAAAAATGACTGTTGATGAAATTGCTACTGGTCTTTTTACACCCAAAATAGTAACAAATTTTTAGTCTTGAAGAAGACGATTTATTCAAGATAATTAGATCATTAGTCAGATCGGTCGCGTTGGCCGCCATCTTAATTCTCTATTCCACGTGACCCACAGCAATTCTGTTTACTATGACGTGACCTCTTGTTTACATACATGACGTCACAGCCTACCGAGAATAAATTTGAATAATACATGTAACTGGGGTACTATACTATTCTATGTACTGTGGTAACATCTTGACCAAATCATTCACCAAAAGTCTTAAAACACATCAGAGATTACAATAAAGAATAATATAAAAAAATATAATAACTATCTAATTCATTTTTACTTAAGTTTACTTAAAAAAAGATTTAGTTAAAATAGTTCAAGATGGGAGTTTCGTTACAGTGTAGGTTCTAATACCCCTAGCAGTTACAGTGTAGGTTCTAATACCCCTAGCAGTTACAGTGTAGTTTCTAATACCCCTAGCAGTTACAGTGTAGGTTCTAATACCCCTAGCAGTCACAGTGTAGGTTCTAATACCCCTAGCAGTTACAGTGTAGGTTCTAATACCCCTAGCAGTTACAGTGTAGGTTCTAATACCCCTAGCAGTTACAGTGTAGGTTCTAATACCCCTAGCAGTTACAGTGTAGGTTCTAATACCCCTAGCAGTCACAGTGTAGGTTCTAATACCCAAAGCATCAATTACTAGCGCTAGAAAAGCCTCACTTTCGGTGTTGCTCACAGATGTCGCTGTGAAGCAACAAAGGTTCTCTTTATTTCACAAACTTCTTGCCAACGAATAAAACTGTCCGGTAAATAAATGAACTTTCTTTGGTTTAATTAGTTGATATTAAATATACTCACATGTGGGTAGATGTGACATTAGGAGAGTTAATTAATTTAGATGATATTATGGACTATAAGAACTGATGTGGCCATTTCATTAATTCACTCATAGTACAATATCTTTATTGCTTTTTTTCACTAATATTTTAATATGTAATAATAGAAACAGATATCAATTTTATTATTATTAATTTCTTTGGTTGTTTAAAAAATCATATTGATTATTGCTATAATAAAGTATAAAATGAAGACATTAGTTTCAAGCGATAAATTCCCAGTGTCCATAAGGCCACTTATTAGGACCATTAGCATTGTTTTCTGCCCAATTTCACCCTTAGGACTCAGAGTGGCAATTTGTCACAACAACCATTGTATCAAACATCGTTTGTACTTAACCACCCGATAAAACGATAGGGGATTAAAATGATTATTATATGTGTTATACAGCGAGAAAAAGAATGAACAAATATTAGTGGAACAAGAAGGAAATATAATAAGCAATGTATCAGTGATACACTCTCACTCTGACTGTATCACTGATACATATAAACTCTAACTATATCACTGATACACTCCCACTCTTACTGTATCAGTGATACACTCTCACTCTGACTGTATCACTGATACATATAAACTCTAACTATATCACTGATACACTCTCACTCTAACTGTATCAGTGATACATAAACACACTCTAACTGTATAACTGATACCTATAAACCCTAACTGTATCACTGATACCTACACACTCTTACGGTAATCACTGATACACTCTCAGTCTAACTGTATCACTGATACACTCCCACAGGCTCAGCTGTTCTCATGGCTGATCAGTTCGCTAATCAAATCATCACCATGACATCACAGTCACAGCTCTCTAATCACTGCTCACTAAAAAGGGAACAGCCCAATAATAACAACGAAAGCAATAACAGCAATAACAATAGATGCATCAATGTATCTCTCGGCAAGAAACCGATGTCACGTCTTATAGTACCCCCATCTTTCTATTGGTACTTTGGTGATATCTTAGGGCAGGTAAAGTAAGCGCAGCAGAGAGCAGACCTATGGTAGGCCTACCGCTGCGCCTATTTCTAACTGAGATGTACACTACTTCAGTTAGGGTAACTCAAGAGTAGTTGAGTAGTTGTAAGAGAGTAACAGTGGCTTGGTGAGGTAGAGTATTCCTTTTTCTGTTTTAGACTGTTGGAAAAAAGGAGAAACTGAAACGGACACATAGGGGGGGGGGGGGGTTGAGAAGGAGAGAAGAGGCGAAGGATAGAGAAGAGGAGTAAGGAAATAAAAGAGGAGAAAAGAGGAAATGAGATACGAGGTAAGGACAAAGGTAATAATTAATAATTAACAAAACCCAATACGAATAAAGGAAATAGAAAATGCAAATTAAATATTAATGGTAAGAGGTAATGCAAAGTAACATGTTAGTCCCTGAGTAGGTACAGACCCTATGACTAACAGTCTTACGCTTTTTGACGCTATTTTATGGAAAGGTTGTAACAAGACGTTATTGTTCGGCAGTAACGCGATTTGGGGATCAATAATTACTTACAGACCATTGGACACTGAACTGGTCACTGTAACACTCACTGTAACACTCACTGTAACACTCACTGTAACACTCACTGTAACACTCACTGTAACACTCACTGTAACACTCACTGTAACACTCATTACCCAATAAATACCCTCAGTTCAAAGCAGTTAAATGTTTTAATTTTTTTCTATTTCAGTCACTAATAATGCTCTAGAAATACCGAAACAGAAACTTACAGTTTTAGGACAGAATTCACGCACTATATTCATGGAAATTGATATATTTTCACTGGCTTCAGTTGCTAAATTATTGTGACATACTATAGTAACTATACTATAGTAAGACACTCCCGCGCGAAAACCCGACCCATCCAATGACGCATTTGTTGTTTTCTCAAATATCTATAAATTTAGGTAGGTTTTTCACGCGGGAGTGTCTTGATTATATTCGACAAAAGTGGTAGGTTCGTCGTTTGATAAGTTCGTCTCTTCGTTTACTGGGAATATCAAAATATGTCCGGTACTCCACTTGTTCGGTACTCATTCAGTTCTACAATCGTCTTGCTTGATACTCATTCTGTCCGGTACTCGTCCTGTTCGGTACTCATCCTGTCCGGTACTTGTCCTGTTCGGTACTCATCCTGTCCGGTACTCATCTTGTCCGGCACTCGTCCTGTTTGGTACTCGTCCTGTTTGGTTCTCGTCCTGTTAGGTACTCATTCTGTTTTTTACTCATCCTGTTCGGTACTCGTCAGTTTCGGTACTCGTCCTGTTCGGTACTCGTCCTGTTCGGTACTCATCCTGTTTGGTACTCATCCTGTTCGGTACTCGTCCTGTTCGGTACTCGTCCTGTTCGGTACTCATCTTGTTCGGTACTCATCCTGTTTGGTACTCGTCCTGTTCGGTACTCGTCCTGTTCGGTACTCATCCTGTTCGGTACTCGTTCTGTTTGGTACTCGTCCTGTTCTCCAAAGAATGATTCCTGTTAGACTAACAGTACGATTCCTGTTTTTCTCTCTCTCTCTGTAATTCCAGAGAGTGTGACGAAACAAATTCCTATCTAGGAATTATTGCCTCAAGGAATGCACCACAGGACAACATCTTATTGGGGGGACAATGGGAAAATAATTGGTACTGAAGTACATACACCTATTAAACGGTAGAGCTACCTATTAATGAATTTAACTATTTAATGCATTTAACTATTAATATATTCATACTATGAGAACCGTTTTATTGTGTTTCTAAAATAGCCTTTTTGATTAAAAAGATAAACTAATTTTGAATAAAATCTAAAGTAATACCAAATAATTGTACACCTATTTATTGGCAAGTATTTTTTTTCTTTTCCAATGTACTATTGTGTATTTACACACTATTGTGCCTCTGCTGTTTATTCTGCTATCCAGTTATCTGCAACTAACCACGACAGTTCTAAGACTCAATTCGAACTACTATGAATCCTTTAAATCTTGCTGAGAAACCTCACTACAACGGAACTTTACTGTCCGAACAATAGAGGCTGAACTCTCTTCTTAAAATTAGTAAGAAATTAATACAATTCAAATTATTGAAAATTAGGATAAATATTGTGACTGCAATAGTTACCGTTAAGGATAAAGATTCTTATTTATCGTATTAGATAGAAGATAAAGCTAAGTAGTCCGTAGTTACGCTTTTCCACCGCTGACGGGTGTCCGATTCGTTACGCAGGGGCGTCCAATCGGACAGACAGGCCCAATCCCAACCGATTAAATGAATTGCCTCAATAGATGGACAATCGCCAGGGCTATAGACTTCTAATTGCGATACTGGTCATTTATTGGGTTATTATATGAATGAGGGAAATTAAAAGAAAAACTAAATTTTAAAGATAAGGTACGTGGAATAAAATAGTCAAAAGTCAAATTCAAATAATAAAAATCAAAGAATTAAAATTTATAGAATATATTTTAATAATTTTTTAAATCAAAGAGTGAAATAAGGAAAAACTAAATTTTAACAAAAATTAAAATAAGAAAATAGAACATTAATCAAAGAATAATATGAATTAAGTTGATCAAAATTGAACTAAAATTCATAGAATGAAATTAAATAATCTAAAATAATAGCAAAAATGGTAATATTTTTTAAATAAAATAAAATTACTGATTTTAAAAGTTAATATATCAATATTTTCATTATAGAAATAAATCCATCATGGACTTTATACAAGAAATGCATTGAATGAAACATGAAAAAATTTGTACATTATATATAAGAATTTAAACTTCAAGAAGAAATGAATTTTTACTTCCCTTTTTAAACATATTCAGATGAATAATCAGAAACTATCACTTCAAACAAATATCAGTTTCTACTAACTACACATGGTGAGATACTCTCTAGATGCATATGTATCGTTTGACAATAGTATATTCGCACCGTATCTAATGGCAATGTCGTACGAATGTCACACCACTGCCAATAACTCGAGGAATGTCTTATGACATTTCTGATGTTATTGCGGCTATATTTCTTGTAGTGTTATTGGTCCTACATTGGGAAATAATTTGCTATATTATATAGTGATTGATATAGTCATATAGCCTATATTATATAGCGTGATTGATATAGCCTATATTACAAAGTGTGATTGATATAGTCATATAGCCTATATTATATAGCGTGATTGATATAGCCTATATTACATAGTGTGATTGATATGGTCATATTGCCTATATTATATAGTGTGATTGATATAGCATATATTATATAGTGTATTAGATATAGCATATATTATATAGTGTGATTGATATAGCATATATTATATAGTGTGATTGATATAGCATATATTATATAGTGTGATTGATATAGCATATATTATATAGTGTGTTAGATATAGCATATATTATATAGTGTGTTAGATATAGCATATATTATATAGTGTGTTAGATATAGCATATATTATATAGTGTGTTAGATATAGCATATATTATATAGTGTGTTAGATATAGCATATATTATATAGTGTGTTAGATATAGCATATATTATATAGTGTGTTTGATATAGCATATATTATATAGTGTGTTAGATATAGCATATATTATATAGTGTGTTAGATATAGCATATATTATATAGTGTGTTTGATATAGCATATATTATATAGTGTGTTTGATATAGCATATATTATATAGTGTGTTAGATATAGCATATATTATATAGTGTGTTAGATATAGCATATATTATATAGTGTGTTAGATATAGCATATATTATATAGTGTGTTAGATATAGCATATATTATATAGTGTGTTAGATATAGCATATATTATATAGTGTGTTAGATATAGCATATATTATATAGTGTGTTAGATATAGCATATATTATATAGTGTGTTAGATATAGCATATATTATATAGTGTGTTAGATATAGCATATATTATATAGTGTGTTAGATATAGCATATATTATATAGTGTGTTTGATATAGCATATATTATATAGTGTATTAGATATAGCATATATTACATAGTGTGTTTGATATAGCCTATATTCTATAGTGTGTTAGATACATTGTGAAAAGTATGTTCTATATTGAAATTTGTCAATATTTCCACCAAGTACTGATGAAATATTTTATGGTTTGTTACATCGCCTTTTTTTGACACCAAGAAAATGTTTTTCAATATCAAGTAAGCAGTAATTATAATTTCTCCTTATATTCGTTACTTATAGTAATAGTTTTATTGTGCTATACTCGTTACTAATTTTTATAGTGATAGTTTTATTGTGCTATACTCTTTACTAATTACAATAGTAATAGTTTTATTGTGCTATACTCTTTACTAATTACAATAGTAATAGTTTTATTGTGCTATACTCTTTACTAATTACAATAGTAATAGTTTTATTGTGCTATACTCTTTACTAATTACAATAGTAATAGTTTTATTGTGCTATACTCGTTACTAATTTTTATAGTGATAGTTTTATTGTGCTATACTCTTTACTAATTACAATAGTAATAGTTTTATTGTGCTATACTCTTTACTAATTACAATAGTAATAGTTTTATTGTGCTATACTCTTTACTAATTACAATAGTAATAGTCTTATTGTGCTATACTCTTTACTAATTACAATAGTAATAGTTTTATTGTGCTATACTCTTTACTAATTACAATAGTAATAGTTTTATTGTGCTATACTCTTTACTAATTACAATAGTAATAGTCTTATTGTGCTATACTCTTTACTAATTACAATAGTAATAGTTTTATTGTGCTATACTCTTTACTAATTACAATAGTAATAGTTTTATTGTGCTATACTCTTTACTAATTACAATAGTAATAGTCTTATTGTGCTATACTCTTTACTAATTACAATAGTAATAGTTTTATTGTGCTATACTCTTTACTAATTACAATAGTAATAGTTTTATTGTGCTATACTCTTTACTAATTACAATAGTAATAGTTTTATTGTGCTATACTCTTTACTAATTACAATAGTAATAGTCTTATTGTGCTATACTCTTTACTAATTACAATAGTAATAGTCTTATTGTGCTATACTCTTTACTAATTACAATAGTAATAGTTTTATTGTGCTATACTCTTTACTAATTACAATAGTAATAGTTTTATTGTGCTATACTCTTTACTAATTACAATAGTAATAGTTTTATTGTGCTATACTCTTTACTAATTACAATAGTAATAGTCTTATTGTGCTATACTCTTTACTAATTACAATAGTAATAGTTTTATTGTGCTATACTCTTTACTAATTACAATAGTAATAGTCTTATTGTGCTATACTCTTTACTAATTACAATAGTAATAGTCTTATTGTGCTATACTCTTTACTAATTACAATAGTAATAGTTTTATTGTGCTATACTCTTTACTAATTACAATAGTAATAGTTTTATTGTGCTATACTCTTTACTAATTACAATAGTAATAGTCTTATTGTGCTATACTCTTTACTAATTACAATAGTAATAGTCTTATTGTGCTATACTCTTTACTAATTACAATAGTAACTTCATTGTGATCGTGACCGGAATATTCGTTCACGGAAAACTCATCCGTTAAACGCAAAATAATTAATCCAAATGGAACAAAATATTACGATAAATGTTTTGTTATAAAGTAATTTAATGCATATAGGTGATAGTACATAGTTAATCTACTTTGTTGCATCCATTATAAAGTTTGTAGTACTGCAAAATTCATGATTGTTTAATGAAACATTAAAATTGATAGATTTATAATAATTTGATTAACTTAATTTAAGATAAAATGTTTGGTGCCTTAGCGTTCTTAACACCTGAAAATATTGTTGGCGGTAATGAAAATTTATGCGTGGATGTTGATTGAGTTTTTTTAACTACTTTGAAGGTACGTACATTGGATCAAAACGGAGAAGACGAAAAAAACGCGAAAACCCGTTATATCCTGTGTAATTTTGGAATGTTCAAGAAAAAGCATCCTAATATTTGGTATTGCATTGCTGAAAATATCCAGCTATTTAATTTAAATATTTGATTAAGTTATTATTTTCTTTTTAATTTTTGATTATAGATAACATAATATATTAGCTACATAGAATACATTTCTCATCAGTTGCTATAACTGCTGAATATGTGTTATTTTCATCTAACCAGATTTTATGCGACTGTGATTATCTCTTATATATGAATATTGTTAACACTCAAATGTCTTTCTCTCTATTCCAAATTTAAGAAAACGGACGAATTTTCTGTGGCCGAATTTTCCGAGGACGAATTTTCCACGGATGAATTTTCTGTGGACGAATTCTCCGTGGACGAATTTTCCTAGCACCCATTGTGCTATACTCGTACAGCATTTCTCTCACACTCTCATCTCAGAATTAGGACACACATTAATATCTTTTTTAATACAAGTGTTATTGTATGACGTCAATGGAGTTGTAACACATGTAGTCTAAAACCAGCAAATGAACTTTATTAGAAAAAAAGATCATTGACAGTACAGATGAGCAGTTACTTTTACGGGATTGATGCACTTTACTTACACTTGCTGATGGTTATTTTAACCCTTCACTGTGCACTTTACTTACACTTGCTGATGGTTATTTTAACCCTTCACTGTGCACTTTACTTACAACTATTGGTGGTTGTTTTAACCCTTCACTGTGCACTCTACTTACAACTATTGGTGGTTGTTTCAACCCATCACTGTGCACTTTATTTACAACTAGATTATGTGCACTCGGTAGAGCGCATACCTTTGCCTCCGCTTTGACCTGTTCTCTCCCAAAATTAAGGAAACTGCTAACTGGATAATAACCAATCGTCCCACCAAGTTTCATGCAATATGGTACAATATTTTTTGAGTTATAAATGACCTTGACCTTTGACCGAATCGCTTCTAAAATTCTACCAGATCGTTCCTGGTCATTGACCAATTGTACTTTCAAATTTCAGACAATTTGGCTGAATACTTTTTGAGTTACAAATGGCCTTGACCTTTGACCCGATCACTCCCAAAATCTATCAAAATGGTTCCTGCATGTTGACCAATCGTTCCGCCAAGTTCCATGCAATATGGTTTGATACTTTTTGAGTTATAAATGACCGTGACCTTGACCGGGTCACTCCCAAAAGACTAGCAGCAGGTCACTGGGCATGGACGAATCGTTTCACCAAATTTCAGGCAATTTTATTGAACAGTTTTTCAGTTAAGTGAATTACAAGATGATAAATAAATAAATAAATTCCGATGAAAATATAACCTTCCGCAAGATTGCGAAAATAATTATTGGAGATAGTTTTAACCATTCACTACAACAATATTTATTTACTTTATTTACTTTATTTCAGTTAATAAGTAGTAAATAAAAAAATTGTAAGTAAATTTATTACAAAACTCTAATTTATTATGTATTTTATTTACTTCTAACCAAATAAAATTAATTGAATCAATATTAGTTGAAATTGTATTCAATTTAATAGAAGTTAAAACACATCAATTAATCATTCTGTACTAGGTAGCACAAAAAAACTGACAAATAAATAAATAGCAATAAACGTTACCCTCCCATTTTAATTGAGTGTTCTGAGTGCAATAAGAACAACTATGACAATAGAGTGATTGTTTTTAGTTGTTATCTCTTTAGAGTTGTTTTGCCATTTAATAGCCATGTTAGCGCGTAAAAACATAGGATTTCCGTAAGGTAATTGTCCGTTCAGTGGGAGTTGTCCACCAGTCACTACCCTAAAAAATAACTAAACTATTAGGAGTAACTACCGTAGATTTTTTTGCGGTGATGCGCTTTTTTTTTAATGTATGAATTTTGAGAAAAAAAGAGTGTTTTTGAGAATTAATTAATTGCTTGAATTATCTGAACAAATTAAAACTTTGCAGTTTGATAGCTTTAGATTATTATCATATCAATTGAAATTTTGAAAATGTATATTTGAGTAGAAGTAGACTTTTATCATTTTAATTCACTGTACCTAATTAGAAAATGGGGATAAAATGATACAAATGTTTGATTTAGAAGCACCTGAGTATTATGAAATAATTTATTACAGTCAAATATATGGAGAACATTTGTAGGTATTAGTAGGTACTTATACCTACTAATAGGTATAAGCATACAGACTAGTAGGTATAAGTATACATAAAAGTTAGTATAAGTATACATAAGAGTATGTATAAGTATACATAATAGTAAGTATAAGTATACATGATAGTAGGTACTTATACCTACTGGTAGGTATAAGTGTACCCACTAGTATCTACTAGTATGTATACCTGTACCTACTAGTAGACACTATTAGTTACTTTTAGGTATTAGCAGATACTTGTGCCTACTAGTAGAAAATAGTATCTACTAGTACAAGTAGTTAACTAGTTAGTAACATCACAAGTAATGGTAGTGCAATGGTTACATGTACCAAAATATGGTACATGAGAACTAGAATAGCTACCAGTAAAACCAGTACTAATATACTTAATACCAGCATTAATAATAATCGTAATACAAGTAGAAAGTATCTATACCAGTAAGAGCACCAATACCCGTTGAAAAAAGTACCAATTCTAGTAACAATAACCATTACCTGTAACTAGTTTTAATTGAAGTACCAGCAAAGGTACAATACTACAATAAGATGCACTACTCTCGCCTTTTTCTGGTTTGAAAAGCGGGAACTAGAATTGAAATATAGTAAGGACAATCGAGGTATGTTGTGTGCGTGACGTAATAACAGCAACACTTAAAATCATATTTAAAACAATTGAAAAAGGTAAATCTGAATAAAATAGTTATTAATTGGTATAATATAATAAATAAATATATATTTAAAAATTATTTAACCTGAAAAAACCCTAATTTTCTCTTTAAATTTGTTCCCTTGCTTATATCACGTCACAAATCACTCAATTATCGCTACCTATCAATATTGGTATTCCTAGTAGGGTAGGTATTGAAGAGTAAAGCTTTGTGAGCTGTTGTCACAAATCGAGTAATTTGTGACCTTGACGTCAACAAGGCAACACACATAAATAGAAAATTAAGGTTTAGCAGTGTGAATAACATTAATGGATTCATCACTGTTTCTTATAATGGAAATGAATTACAAGTTTTCATAATGTTACGTAAGTTCTTCAATTGTCTTGAATATTATTTTAGAGTGTTGCTGTTATGACTATCTTTCAATTCTAGTTACCGCTTTTGAAACCAGGTGATAGAGAAAATATAAATTGTCGAGAGTAATATATCTTATTGTAGTATAATATCTTTGGTACCAGTAAAAGTACCAGTACCAGTACAAGCACCAGTACAAGCACCAGTACAAGCACCAGTACAAGTAAAAGTACCAGTAAAAGTACCAGTACCAGTACCAGTACAAGCACCAGTACAAGTACCAGTAAAAGTACCAGTACAATTACCAGTACAAGTACCAGTACAATTACCAGTACAAGTACCAGTACAAGTACCAGTACAAGCACCAGTACAAGTACCAGTAAAAGAACCAGTACAAGTACAAGTACCAGTACAAGTACCAGTACAAGTACCAGTACAAGTACCAGTACAAGTACCAGTACAAGTACCAGTACAAGTACCAGTACAAGTACCAGTACAAGTACCAGTACAAGTACCAGTACCAGTACAAGTACCAGTACAAGTACCAGTACAAGTACCAGTACAAGTACCAGTACAAGTACCAGTACAAGTACCAGTACAAGTACCAGTACAAGTACCAGTACAAGTACCAGTACAAGTACCAGTACAAGTACCAGTACAAGTACCAGTACAAGTACCAGTACAAGTACCAGTACAAGTACCAGTACAAGTACCAGTACAAGTACCAGTACAAGTACCAGTACAAGTACCAGTACAAGTACCAGTACAAGTACCAGTACAAGTACCAGTACAAGTACCAGTACAAGTACCAGTACAAGTACCAGTACAAGTACCAGTACAAGTACCAGTACAAGTACCAGTACAAGTACCAGTACAAGTACCAGTACAAGTACCAGTACAAGTACCAGTACAAGTACCAGTACAAGTACCAGTACAAGTACCAGTACAAGTACCAGTACAAGTACCAGTACAAGTACCAGTACAAGTACCAGTACAAGTACCAGTACAAGTACCAGTACAAGTACCAGTACAAGTACCAGTACAAGTACCAGTACAAGTACCAGTACAAGTACCAGTACAAGTACCAGTACAAGTACCAGTACAAGTACCAGTACAAGTACCAGTACAAGTACCAGTACAAGTACCAGTACAAGTACCAGTACAAGTACAAGTACCAGTACAAGTACCAGTACAAGTACCAGTACAAGTACCAGTACAAGTACCAGTACAAGTACCAGTACAAGTACCAGTACAAGTACCAGTACAAGTACCAGTACAAGTACCAGTACCAGTACAAGTACCAGTACAAGTACCAGTACAAGTACCAGTACAAGTACCAGTACAAGTACCAGTACAAGTACCAGTACAAGTACCAGTACAAGTACCAGTACAAGTACCAGTACAAGTACCAGTACAAGTACCAGTACAAGTACCAGTACAAGTACCAGTACAAGTACCAGTACAAGTACCAGTACAAGTACCAGTACAAGTACCAGTACAAGTACCAGTACAAGTACCAGTACAAGTACCAGTACAAGTACCAGTACAAGTACCAGTACAAGTACCAGTACAAGTACCAGTACAAGTACCAGTACAAGTACCAGTACAAGTACCAGTACAAGTACCAGTACAAGTACCAGTACAAGTACCAGTACAAGTACCAGTACAAGTACCAGTACAAGTACCAGTACAAGTACCAGTACAAGTACCAGTACAAGTACCAGTACAAGTACCAGTACAAGTACCAGTACAAGTACCAGTACAAGTACCAGTACAAGTACCAGTTAAGTGTCATTTTCTGCCTAGTGTACATCTGGTCATTAATTTGGTCTAACAGATAGTGACTAAAAGAGAACACGAAATATTATGTCAATTTCGAAAGAGAGTTCGTAACTAACTTCAGCTACAGTTTGGTGTCACCTTCAACATTTCTGGTTGTAATATTCACTACTTATTCAGTGAACAAAATAACATATACATTTATCTACATAGATTATTTGCACATAGTAGAGCTATGTATGTCTTCACTTGTCACCAACATTCAATTCATCTCCAATGTCAGGTTCAGACGAAGTGAAAACATATTTTTCTCATACATGGAATATCGACATTATTTTATTACAATATGTACAATAAGATATTTCTAGCTATTTACCGTCATGGAGAGGCAGATAATTAAGTAATTGTTAATTTTTATTGTATCTTGGATACAGATTTTACATTGTAAAGCAATGAACTCAAATAATTTCATTGTATCTAGGATACAAAGTTTCACATAATGTATCACTGATGGGACAGTACAAAAAATATCACACGAAAATTTTATTCGAATATCTATAAAAATTCGAGGCTATGAATTGTAGTTGTCGAATTTCGATAAATGGATAAATGAAAGAGCATATATTACTATATGTACATACATTTTCTTTGGTGAATTCTATAATCTATAGACATTTTGTACGACTATCTTCATACATATAAATACTACCTACCAGTACAGTACAACGAACTACAATTTATAAGTTAATAAGAAATCTATTGCCCCTATAAATTAAATAAACAAAAAACAACGAAATATTTGATATAACAACTCTTACTATCCTAAAAACAACCATTGGAAAAGAAATAACAATCAAAAATAAATAATAAAACTGCTATCAGAAACGAAAATGAGCAAAACGGGTGGTGTAGTTAATAGTATAATTTTCAATATATAGATTTGACAAATATGGAGAGGCTGATTATAATGTAGACCTCACACACGTGAATTCAAAAGACGTTCTCCTTCTCTTTTTGTGATGTTGTTTCAAACTAGAGTTTATGCGAGATGTTTTAACTGCCTAATGAGCCCTGTGCTAAAAGAACAACCTTTCCTTTTCAACATTTGATCTTCAAGGCAAACAGTTCTCCTGAGACCATCCAAAAGAATTTTCCAGTTGAGAAGACAATAAATGGAGACTTGCAAATTAGTTCTTTTCATTCTCCCAAATTAGGTCAGACTGCTGTATTATAATGAACTCTCCAAACAAAAGAGGTGGACATTTCTGTGCGACACTTGGACGATAGTTTAGGTGAGCGTGCGAAATGGTAGGTTTCTAGAAGCTGCGAAGCAATTCTTTCTTTTTTCACAAAAGATGAGAAAGCATCGGTGATTAGCTAGTCGTCTTCTGTGCAGAAGATTCTTCAGAAGATCTCACTGTAAGTAGCAGAGACAGAGAAGAAAGTCTCTTCGACTGATAGTCCGTGAGAGAAAAAGGGGCGTGCTTTCATTTCTCCACCTTTAGGGACTCTAAGGCGTCTGGTCGCCTGTCAAGACCATTTACCATTTTTTCGATAGACTTTAAATCTGAAGCTAGAGACGCTTTATGGGATGAATTATGTGATGACGCAACCGACCTTCGGACAACTTCTTCTAAACGAGAAGTCGATTTCGGACTAACTGCTGAGAAAGCCGATGATCCACTTAAATGGGAATCACTGAAAAGGGAGGAAGATAACGAAGAGACTGAAGAGAGAGCAGATGATGATAAGGAAGACGCTAGGGATGACGATAAAGAAGATGATAAAGCAGATGCTAAGGATGGTGTAGAAGACGTCGGTAAATAAGGGGTAAAGCGAGGTGGTTTTAATCTCTCAGGTAAAATTGGTAGGGGGGCAGAGGGAGAGGTAGTTGTTTGCGGTGATGCGCTAAGAGAATTTGAAGATATTAGCCTTTCTGTTAATGTGGTTGACGTTCCATTTGACGTAGAATTTGGACTGTTACAACCGGCTAACCCTGCGAGACCCCTGTAAGCATGGGAGCCCAGTAGGTGATGGTTAGCAAGCAAATTATGAGCTAGAAGCAAATTATGTGCTACTGGTAAAGATGTTGGTGGTGATAGAGGAGATGAACCATTTTGTGGGTGACCTGAGCCAGGTGGAGAGCCCAAAAAGGGCAAAGTAGAATGATTTAATCCAGACGTGGCAGAAGCACCGTGTAACATTAATCCCGGTAAACCTGTCAAACCTGGCATTCCAGGATACAAGCTATGAGGGTACAAATATGGGAGAAGATGTGGAGGTTGGAAAGGAGGACCGACTGTGATATTAGGAATTGGATCGTTCAAATTAGTCATGGAAGGGTCTTTATCTCCTGCTACTTTCTTCAAAGCAGCTAAATTGGAAAGATCGTCTAGATTGGTGTGGTGCAAATCGCCACTTTTTCTCTTCATGGTCTCACGAGTGCAGTCTTCAGATGCATTATTGTTTGTTTCTTCAATGGATACATCTGACTCCATTAATTCTACAAAGAGAAAGAAGAGCAACATTGAAATATATAAATATATTTAAGGCATGATTTTATTTAAGATAATTATTAATACCATTCTTACCGTGGCTTGATGTGTCGTTATGATGTTCATCCTCATTGCCTACAACGTCCACCCTCTCATCCTCATCGTCTTCCTCGTCGTCTTTCTCAGATGCTTCCATAGGACCCATACTATCGAAGCCTCGGATGTTCGGCAGCGCTATCTGGTGGTCGAGTTTCAAATCGTTGCCTCCATTACTGTGGCGGTGATTGGAAGTGGAAACACGAACGCTTTAGAAAAAATAGATATATGAATAAAGAACGCCTTTTACATCGTTACAGAATATCAAATATTCAGAAAATTAAATAGGTAGATACGAGATAAGAAACAGAAAAATCTTAATTTAACATCCCCCTAATAACTAACCACTTTTAGATACCAAATTAGTACAATCGTTCGCCACACATATCGGATTCAGTAGCTTTAAGCAGCAGTATTTACTTTTACTTAGCTTGAGATTGCCTAGTGGTAATGCTTACTAGATAGCAAACCTACAACTCATCTGAAATGACTGGTTAAAAAGCTACTGTGGTCCTAACACATAACACTTGAAACTCCTTTCACTAAACCCACAGGCATCTTTTAATGCCCTCTACTGTATTTACTCAGTAAGTGTAACCTTTGGTAAGTTGATCTGCCTGATTAGATGTGTTATTCAGCTCGAATTCGATAGGTAGGAGGCAGATTTGGCGACTGTGTGCCCACCACTTCATCTTATTGACACACTATTGCTCGGCTATTGAGAACACTAAGTGTGCTAACATAGAAAAGATGCACAGTGCTTCTCAACTAAATTCTAAACCCAACACTGACGCACATTCGGAGGAAAACTCACTTTTTCTCCCGTTTGCCAGCTCCCGTGTCCCTGAATCCTTTGGCGAATGGGTTATAGTCAATTTTCAGCTGTGTGATCTATAAAGTTAAAAAATAAAGAATTGTTATACAGAAAATTTAATTGATTATTGGACATAAATGTACAAAGTTAACAGTAGAATACAATTCTTCAAAGATCAAGACGCCCACCTTTTCATTTTGGTAAGCCGTGACCGCTAGGAATTCTGTTTCTTTAAACACATATGTTCTGAAGGTGGAATAAGGTAGCTTGAGGATGTCATTTGCTCTGACCAGGTGAAACCGAGGCTGGTACTTGTGCATGGAGTTTAAAATCGTCTGTAGAAGATAAGAGAGGAAATGTTAGGGAGAATAAATAAACAAATTGTACACTGTTCAAATGAATCAAAGCTGCATAATGTGACTATAACTGTTTAGTTGATTTAAAAGTGAAAATAGAATAATAATAATGGCTCTGAGGTGCTCCAATCAATGATGCAGTCACAGAAATAATAAATAGGAAGTAGTCAGCCTTTATCTTTGTTGTGGAAATTAGCTGAGTCGGCAAAATTGACTCTAATCTTCGGAGACGAAAAAACCCAAGGAATATAATCAGTCTTAAAGTCTGTATTATTAAATCACTTAAATCTTAAGGAATTAGAGAATACATTTTAAAAATGTACTTTTTGTTATTTAGTATTTAATTTATTCTTTTCATTTGTGTAAATAGGTAATTCAAGAATATGACTCGAAAACAAAATAAACTTAATTTCTTCCGTTGTTGATAAAGAAATCGTTCTTCAGCTTTAATCATTTTCATAAAATGTTATATTCAACATGTTGTCATTATTGACGCTACTTTCACACTAGATTTCCTTGGTAAATGACGTGGAAACATAAAAAAAAAACATTGAAAAATTAAAAAATGTGAAAACCAATCCTCTTCTGTAATTTTTGGAAGTAGCCTCTATAAAAATTTTCGTCAGTCTGACAAAAATTACCATTATTTTTCTAAAACTGATGGTCATTCAAGGCAGACTAAAGAAATTTGTTCAATATAGAGGCTACTTCCTTACTCAACTCTATAGTCTACATTCACTATACAGGATCATTAGAGAGGAGTACTACTGAATATTTCGTAACTGATTTAGTTTTTTACGTTTTAGTCAACATAGATGCATATCTTTTGTGTAAAATACATTCTACAGCGAAAGGCGTTATTTTTGTTAACTGCATTTCTAGCAGAGGGTGTGTTCTTCGTACTCGGGATTCAATTGGGCTTAAGATGATAGAAATTAGGCTCTGTGCGGTGTAGAGTCTTCAATAGAACAAATTGGACGGACACGAGAGAGGAATAGTGATGAGAAAACTAAAAAGAATTCACAGGGACTGATAGACTATACAGAGATATCATTTAGAGGATAATTGGAAATGCAGGAAGTTTTAACGTTTATATAGATGAACTCGACAGCTGTTTGAAATCCGTTAGTGCTGTTTGATTTTTCATCTAGCTTTTGTAGGTGTAGGTTTAATAAACCTAACTTAATCAAAGTAATCTCTGACGATATAATCACCAAACTCTTTGGTTGAAGTGTGGCTCACTAAACCTCATTTCTGATAGGAAATTCTCTGGGGTATATTTAGTGAATATTTTTAGCAAGAATTCTGGCGCAAAAAGTCTATCATAATTATAAAATAGGCGTCAATATATGAATGGATAGAGTAGAAGCAACTTCAAGTTGCAGTTTCATCTCCGAGAAAAGTGGCAGTTGTCTCTAGCTTCAAAGTTGCAGTACCCTATATTTTGTAGTTGCAGTCCCATAGCATTTTTTGGTTGCAGTCTCATAGCATTTTTTAGTTGCAGTCTCATAGCATTTTGTAGTTGCAGTCCCATAGCATTTTGTAGTTGCAGTCCCATAGCATTTTGTAGTTGCAGTCTCATAGCATTTTGTAGTTGCAGTCCCATAGCATTTTGTAGTTGCAGTCCCATAGCATTTTGTAGTTGCAGTCTCATAGCATTTTGTAGTTGCAGTCCCATAGCATTTTGTAGTTGCAGTCCCATAGCATTTTGTAGTTGCAGTCCCATAGCATTTTGTAGTTGCAGTTCCATAGCATTTTGTAGTTGCAATCCCATAGCATTTTGTAGTTGCAGTTCCATAGCATTTTGTAGTTGCAGTCTCATAGCATTTTGTAGTTGCAGTTCCATAGCATTTTGTAGTTGCAGTCTCATAGCATTTTGTAGTTGCAGTCCCATAGCATTTTGTAGTTGCAGTCTCATAGCATTTTGTAGTTGCAGTCCCATAGCATTTTGTAGTTGCAGTCCCATAGCATTTTGTAGTTGCAGTCCCATAGCATTTTGTAGTTGCAGTCGCATAGCATTTTGTAGTTGCAGTTTCATAGCATTTTGTAGTTGCATGCTGCCACCGCTCCCCGTCACTACATGTTGGTTAGTAGCGATAGTATCTGGAGTCACAGAAGCCAGTTAATGAGGTATGGGCACACGGACTGACATAGCGGGCGGTAAGTCATTAGGGAGCTCTATAGTGATCTATCTACTCTTATCGCACTCTCCTACCAACAGTCAATTGATCTATGTGCAAGATAACTCATCTAGTTACTCCTCATGACTCTGACAATGTGACACACTAGGTTTTACCTCCAACTAGACACTTCATAGTTGGGAGAAATGTGAAAAAGATATTTCTGTCTATTTTATTCATTCAGAATCTCTTGTTGTGTGCGTATGTTTGTGTGTGCAATTAACTGTGGACAGTGAGGCAATTAAGGACTCCTTTATCGCCTCCACTATCAGTATATTAGTCTTATCTTACATCACCCCATCGGAGGAAACCATATGGGGGGGGGGGGGAGGGGTTCATTGGGAGGCATGGAAATATTTGCATTATTACTGACCAATTAAGATCATTTTAAGTTAAAAGTTAAAGTAGCGTAATTTTCACAAGATTTATTTAGTAGTTTACACAGAAGAAGACTTGGAAAAAAATTCTAAATCCAATTGACTATAATTCTTTCCCGGATTAGTGTTCATGTAAGCAGAAAAGCTACTCAGTGGCTTGCTAACAGAACAATACACTAAAACATTTTTTTCTGTTTAATAAAAGAGGAAAATAGAGAGGTGATGCAGCCTACAATAGAATAGAATTGGCGAAATCATCCTCAAAAAGTGCAGGTGGTATAAAATACATACTTCAAATAGTAGTTATTGCAGCAAATTATATTGCAGGGAAAAACTTAAAAAGCAGTACTATTGTAGAGGAAATGATAAACATTTTATATTGATAAATAAAGAATATATTTCTTTTCGATTTTATCTGTTCGTTTTACCATATTTACGGATGCTATTTGCTCCAAATAATTACACATTGTATTGACTTGATAACTAATAAATGGACATTAGGAAAGTATACCTATACTTATTGTATCTGAGTACATTTGAATGGGGTGGTAAGTAAAATGATAGACTGTTAAAACTATCAAAAGTGATAGTGTTGTATAGTTAACTTACTATAATACTGTCAGTCTATGCCACCAGTATACACTATAGCGAATAGCTAGCTATTTCAAATAGTTAACTATTTCAAATAGCTAACTATTTCAATATCGTATCAATAAAATCGATGTTTCAGATTTTCTCTGTACTATCACGGGATGATATTTCGATGTCTTCATTACATTTTGTTACTATTTCCTTATTTTACACTGTGTAAAGTTTATATTTATTTTTTATTATATATTGATTATATTACTACAAGAAAATTATTTCACACTGTGTATATCTAATAGACTTTCCATCTTAGTTTTTCATTTGGAATAATTTTTTTCTTTGGTTATTTCAATTGAAATTAATTTTGTATTTTCAAAAATCTAACAAATTTACTATCAGACAACCAAAAATTAACTAAAATTTGGTAGCATTTTTCCAATATACTAATATGGAGCAGGAAATATCTATAAATAATAAATCTATTGAATTTAGCATTTAAAATCATTTCAGACAACTATAAATAATATAGTAATCGATAAAATATATTATAGCTATAATGCAGGGCTAACGTAAATAAGAAAAAATAATCTATTTTTCCAATTGAAATTTGATTAGCTTTACGTATCATGAGGAGTTTTTAATTTTAATAATTCTTTCATTTCATAAATATCTTTAAACTGAAAAAAAATTAATAAAAAAATTTGTTCATTCAAAAACTAAAGTGTTTATTATTAGTTATTAATTTAGCACAAAATATAATCTTTTCCACTTTTTAATAGCAATTGCATAAACTCTTTTCATTATATATATTTAATATAAACCACTTAGAAAGAATATTTCTGTTTACCTACAAAATGATCAAATTGGTTGTCTTTTAACAACGTATATCTCTACCAAAAATAACTATAATCCGTGGGAAAAAATTAATTCCGATAAAATTGATACTATAAGATTTTGTACTGTAAAAGGCATTAAAAAAATGTCTACATTGGGCCGCTTTGTAGCGTACTTTAAAAAAAATAATTAAATTTATGAATGAATTAAAAAAGATAAATTTATTCAATAGCTTCCTTTTACCGAGATAATAGTTTTTTTAATACCAATAGATATCTATATACATTAAAATAAGTGATAGTAAACACATGCTATTACTATTAGATGCGTGTTTAAATTTAGTGTGTGAAAGAGTTACAATGCACTACACTGATATCAAAGGGATATTAGTTCTAACAGACCAATGAAAAATGGAAAGTTAAGCTATAGAAGAACATATTTTGATATGAATGTAGTAGGTTATCACACGAGCCACGGTACGATCAGGTGTATTATACAAAAAGGTTCAAATATATTAAATGGTTCAACGAATTGACTAAGTGAAAGGTCCCGTGCACCATTCAGCTACTTCTAATATTCTCAATCGGTTGCCCAAACACTCATCTGATATTTTGGCACTCGCTTTGATATTCCCATTCCTTGGAATCCATTCCAGTCAATAAAAGGAATCACAGTACACATTCAACGAATAAACAAATAGCGTGAATATTATGACTTGATTTGGCCAGTGGAAATAGTCAGAAATATTATACTTGTTTAAAAAAATAAAAAGTTCATAATTTATAAGTCAGGAATTGTTTGATATTTTCAAAAAATGTTGATGGATACAACCAAGCATCATTATTATCTATGATTATTTTTATTATAGTTTATCTGATGTATAACAAATAATAACTGTTTTAAAAATTGAAACAAAAAAGAAGCGGTTGGGTAAACTCTGCAAAAAAGGAAAGATGAAATTTTAATAACGGGTGAGGTTTTCTCGCGATTCTATCACCCCTTCAACACACTGAGAATTGGAAACTTTAGTATGTTGGTATGTTGTCTGCAGTATGTTGGTATGTTGTCTGCAGTATGTTGGTATGTTGTCTGCAGTATGTTGGTATGTTGTCTGCAGTATGTTGGTGTGTTGTCTGCAGTATGTTGGTATGTTGTCTGCAGTATGTTGGTATTTTGTCTGCAGTATGTTGGTATGTTGTCTGCAGTATGTTGGTATGTTGTCTGTAGTATGTTGGTATGTTGTCTGCAGTATGTTGGTATGTTGTCTGCAGTATGTTGGTATGTTGTCTGCAGTATGTTGGTATGTTGTCTGTAGTATGTTGGTATGTTGTCTGTAGTATGTTGGTATGTTGTCTGTAGTATGTTGGTATGTTGTCTGCAGTATGTTGGTATGTTGTCTGTAGTATGTTGGTATGTTGTCTGCAGTATGTTGGTATGTTGTCTGCAGTATGTTGGTATGTTGTCTGTAGTATGTTGGTATGTTCTTTTCCAGCGTTTACAGCATGTTGGTATATTCTTTCCAGAGCTATAGTTAGTGAGTGACTAAGTAGATAGCACACTCTATCGTCAGTGTCATCTAATTTGTGAGTGTTCAGAACCCTATCATCACCTGCACCAGATAACACTTTAAGCAAACATATCCTAACTGTGATTCACGGGCGAGATGAAGCGAGAAAGCGTGCAGCAGATAGACTCGCAGCGCGACGATTGCATCGCAAACTGGACTCGCGCAAGAATTTATGAGCAAATTGCATGGAAAATCTGTGGCTGGTCGCGAACTTGCATGGCCTGAACGATAAAAAAAATGGAGTTGAGGAAACAAGTGAAATTGAGGAGGAAAGAGATGGTGAAAGGTAAGGAATAAAATTGAAATAAGCACTTCAGTACCTAATCATTTCATATAATAAAATATAGAATAGCATGAATTTTATACTAAAGTATGATAATTATAATAAATTCATAAAGGATTTTGGAATTATTATCTATACCAGCATTATCTCCAAAATCACAATTTCTTCTGTGAGCTTCAGGTCCTCCCTCACAGATGGCGCTGACTGTTGGTTTAGTCTCAGGTTTTCATGTCGCTAGCTCAGTGTGTATTTGTTTTGAATATCAGATTGGAAAAGAAAAGATCGACTAAATAATATATGGAGAGATGTGACCTTCTTTCTACAAGTACAGCGATATGTGAAGTCGTGACAAACACTTTATATCGACACTAAATTATGCATTTAATGGAGCTATGTGAGTGTGCACCAAAAGAAACTAGTGAACTATAACAATTACCAAAAGAAACTAGTGAACTATAACAATTATCAGAAGAAACTAGTGAACTATAACAATTATAAAAAGAAACTAGTGAACTATAACAATTATAAAAAGAAACTAGTGAACTATAACAATTATAAAAAGAAACTAGTGAACTATAACAATTATAAAAAGAAACTAGTGAACTATAACAATTATCAAGTGAATGATAACCATTATAAACAGAAACTAGTGAATGATAACCATTATCAACAAAACTAGTTGTAGTTCTAGATATAAACTAGTTGTTCTACACACAAACCGAGTGCTTTTCAACAATTTCAGATAACATTTATATTGATCAGATAAAAAATTCCACCTAAAGCTAACAAATTAACAGGTGTCTGCTGTACTATAATAACTAAAGTGTTATTAATTAATTGTGTTAAATGAATAAAAGCATGTGAAAGAGTAATTAGTACCATCTCCACAGGTAACATCAATAGAACACACATTATTAACTGTGAGAAAGAAGATGTTAGATATTAAATTCGAATTAATTTTCATACATAATTTTCAAGTATATTTTATTTTATTTTACATTAATCATCTTACAAAGATAAAAATTTAAGAAAATTGCATTTAGACAAAATTTTATGTAGAATTAAATCAATTGAATATTTCAAATTTCATGTAGATTATTATATTGCATATTTTTACTCAGTAAATAGTTACAGATTGTTCATTTACTGGTTATTAGCCATATGTAATAAGGCCAAACTTTCTAAATTTAGTTATCATTAAATAGCTAAATGAGATATAAATTAAATAATAAAAAAAAACTGCCATGTTAATAAATTAAATTTAAATTCAATCAAATGGAAGATGAAATAAAAGGTTCAAATAATGAAGTAGTTTGACTAGTATTGTAATTCAAATTATAGAGTTAACACAAGCAGAATTCCTATATATAATTTTATATTTCTATTTGCATATTAGTCTGTCTGTCTGTCACGTCTAACAATAATCAGAATTTTTAATAATAATAATACTTATAAATTCAATAAAATATTTAATAAAAAAAAACTAAATTTTATAGATTATTTAAAATCCACAGTGTTAGTTTTTCATGAACTCTTCACAACTTCTGTCATTAAATTTATAAACTCTGTAGTCTATGCTATAATATTATCGTCATTATTCAATTAATAACTTTAGTTAAATCTGAGGGACAAGAAGTGTGGATAGTTAAATTACACAAATAGTGATACTAATGAGAACACGTTATTCTTAACGGGCAAGTACACTGGTAAGAATAATATATTGCACTATATTAACTATACCCTGGTTATATATAGGGTAAGTTCTGAGATATCGGACGCTACCATATTTTCGATCATGTAAAAGAAACTATATAATAAAAGATAAATGGTAATTATTCAATAATATTTTATTACATGACCAAAAATGTTGAACTGTCCAATAACGCAGAACTTCCCCACCCTGATCTCCCCCCCCCCCCCCCCACCGCATTCGAAATTCCCACCCCACCCCCCGGGTGATTGGGCCGTGTCTGCGGCAGTTGTTGCTTTAATTCGCCGCAGTTAATTTAAATAAACACATGGGGGTTGAATTCTGATAAGCCAAATATCGATTTAGTGATCAGTCTAACGTCTTCGGCAGTCAAGATTCAAACAGCGCATTCGAAAAAGTTCGGGCAACTTACGAATTATCGGTCGGTTTCACATCTTCGGTCATATGAGAAAAAACGATATAACAATAATTATTTTAATTCTACATTAATAGGTATCTATGATACTTTAAATAAAAGTTTAATTTAAAATAATTATAATATCGTTTTTTATTTGGTATCCAGGATTCCCACAAAGTGTCATGAAAATATTAAATTTTATTTATATATTAAAATAAAATTAAATATAATATTTTTTTATATGATCGAAGATGTGAAATTTTCCGATAATTCGCAACTTACCATACCCAGAAAGAAACAATTTGCAAAAAAAATCAAACTTAAAAGTTAGGGCGACAATTCATCCATTAATATTCTACTTATTTATTGATTTCAAAAATTGGGTTTGAAAATGAAGGTAGATGAATTGTTCTGCATCATATCCGTAGACTTTTTCCTATTCTTTCGTTTCCAAATGCTTCCCAAAATTGTGGTGATAATGCAAAGATATTCAAAGATTCGAATTACTGAAAGTCTTGAAGCACACAGTGACGAAATAATAGAAACCGTAGAAAATGTTCAATTTACGTCTAAGAGGATTTTGAAAGGCAATTGCAGAGACTGACTTCGATGTCATTCTCTGTAGAGATAAGAGTGCCTGCTTCATAAATCATTGGTTTCCTTTTCAATTAAATGGCTACAGTTGAGTTAAATTCGTCCATTTTGTTCTGAGGGGCTTGCATGTCTGAAAGCAATGAACATTCGTACTATCGAACAGTCAATTCATCGTCCCTAATGCCACCTTGTTAATATGTCCTCATCATATTCAGTGTGACGTCAACTAACCAACATACTTGGTGACAGCAAAAACCCCTTTCCGCAAAGAAAAAAAACGTGTACAAAAGAATCAGCCTAAAAAATTATGAAAGGTCAGGTTAGCGGTCCGGTTTGAGATCTTGAAGAGCTTCAATAGTGAATAAAAGTATACTACGGGGGGTATTTGTCATGTAAATCATCAAACTAAAATGGAAAAGCTGTGTTAAATTAAAGGTAAAGATCTAATTATGCATCTTAGATTTATTATAAATTGCGTAATTTGAAGTATAAACTATTAGACTTCACTAGCAATTTTGTTACTTGTTAACATACGAATATTATTTAAACCCACTGAATTTTTTCGATTATGTTAGATTTTAATTTTGTATCACTTGATGAAAGATATATCCATTTTTGTGTGTTAGGCTCAAAACTGCACTAATGCTACTCAATAAACACCAATCCCCAATTACAGTTTAGAATGGGTCTAATTTCACATCCCAAGTAAGAATTGAAAACTCTCCTCACGACATCATTGCACTCAAGGTTCGATGGTATTAGCATTGAAATCGAATATGAGGAAGATGTTTGACGAGCATGTCTGATGTCTCTGACGTCACACACAGGACACTCACACAGTTGGCATTCACAGTTGAGAAATAAGAGTTATAGTTTGTCAAGTGGATGTCATTATACACTGGGGCAATTTAAGGGAATAAATCACACGACGAATTTAAATAGTACATCCTTAGTATAATTTAAATCCTTTGAGGCAAAGTTAAGCTAATGATTTGCTGAGTGTTTTCGAGAGTCGTTCTTTTTTACTGTCAATAGTGGATCTCTTGAAGTGAAATAAAGATAACGACGACTAGAAAAGAAGAACTTATTTTTAAAGTCTTCGTCTACAGCAAGATTTAGCGAACATATGACGTGTTCTACTTATGCAAAATCTACAGAATACCATCTTGGGGAATTTTGAACTTAATATTAGCAAGAAAATCAATTTGATTCCGTAAACTAAAAGAAAATCTAAGAAAACGTAATCAGAATATTGAAGATTATCTATTCAATTAATCCATCTATTGGGGGTAATTCCAGCATGCAGTTTTTACAGAAGCTTAGTCGAGAGAAGACAAATCAAGAGAAGAGATCAAGTTTCAGGCAAATAGATTAACAGGAGTCCGGTTACTGCTAATCGACACACCATGTCAGTCCTAGAGCCACTTAAGGGTAAATAAGTAGAAAGAAATACGGCAACCCAATAGCCTCTCAAAATCACAGCTTGGACCACCTTTCAGAGTATGGCTATAGCACTGATCTTGGCGACAACGTAACTGAAATCACCAGAACTGAAAGTTTAAAGCCATTCATTAGCAATGAATTAATAAGTTACTAAAAACATTTATTGTAATTATCTATAGAAGTAATTTATTCATATGTCAAGTGAGAAAGTTATGATGAATCCTATAACATTTAAGTCGCACCGTAATTTTTCAGGTGCCACACAATAATTTTCTCTCTGAATAGGTTAACAGCATGACCTGACAGATGCATCTTTTTATATAAGCTTTTCTGAACTGAATAAAAATAGAAAAAAACGAGCAAATAATTTCCAGAGCAAAGAGAAGTGTAAGACAACACTAACCACACTTTAGGGTGGGAAAACACTGTCCTGGGTTAACCGAAGTTAATCATAGGGTAATGGGACACCAGAACAGCTGAACTATCGGCCTATGCAAAGGATGGGGTGAACTAACAATATCCCAGAGAAAAAGTTACGGTGGACCACAGATGATTAAGTAGGTATTTCAAACAATCCTCTATAGCCCCATACCAAACTACTCTATATAAAAGAAAAAACAAGTGGACATCTTTTAGAAAATGGTGCAATAGTTTGATTGTAATTAATAGTTTTTATAATATGTAAAGCATTCAAAATTTTGAATTCCGTACAAAATATTACTTAAATTGAAACCAAGACTTAGATATATTATCACACACACTAAATTAAAAATGATATTCGCGAAAATAATTTATGAAAATAAGAAATAGTTGATGATATTTAGAGTGAAGAATACCAAGCCCTTTCAGACCTAATTATCTAAGCCACTATTGGTTATATTGGTCACAAAATATCAATCGAATGATTTAGTTCTTAGCGAACAATTAGACGATCGACTACTGCCAGTATAACAGCAGGTAATTACATTGCTATTCCCGCCATTTTTGTCACTCGAATGGACACGCGCTACCTATGGAAGCAAGAGGCAACCCATAGCCGTTAGAATGTATGAATACAGAATTTATGGAGTAAGTGTGACCCTAGCATGTAAATCAGCTTAATGTCTGTCATTAGAGCGTCACGTAGCTTTGGCTACCTATAATAACAAAGATAACAAGTGTCGCACTTTATTCAATTAACAAAGAAATAGTCGCAGAGTTCGTTTGTGAGACATGCGAAGCAGTGACAACTGAAGATAATAAGTACTATGGTGTGGACAGTGTCAACGCTAAGTGATATACCAAGATATAAAGTCAACGCTAAGTGATACACCACGATATAAAGTCAACGCTAAGTGATACACCACGATATAAAGTCAACGTAAAGTGATACACCATGATATGAAGTCAACGCTAAGTGATATACCACGATATAAAGTCAACGCTAAGTGATACACCACGATATAAAGTCAACGCTAAGTGATACACCACGATATAAAGTCAACGCTAAGTGATACACCAAGATATAAAGTCAACGCTAAGTGATACACCACGATATAAAGTCAACGCTAAGTGATACACCAAGATATAAAGTCAACGCTAAGTGATACACCACGATATAAAGTCAACGCTAAGTGATACACCACGATATAAAGTCAACGTAAAGTGATACACCATGATATGAAGTCAACGCTAAGTGATATACCACGATATAAAGTCAACGCTAAGTGATACACCACGATATAAAGTCAATGCTGAGTGATACACCACCATCTAATGATAACACTAGCGAGTGATATACCACAATCTAAGGACAAAATTTAGAAAGTGATATACCACGATCTAATGACAACACTAGCGAGTGATATACCACGATATAAAGACAACACTATCGAGTGATATACCACGATATAATGACAACACTAGCGAGTGATATACCACGATATAAAGACAACACTATCGAGTGATATACCACGATATAATGACAACACTAGCGAGTGATATACCACGATATAAAGACAACACTATCGAGTGATATACCACGATCTAATGACAACACTATCGAGTGATATACCACGATATAAAGACAACACTATCGAGTGATATACCACGATATAAAGACAACACTATCGAGTGATATACCACGATATAAAGACAACACTATCGAGTGATAAACCACGATATAAAGACAACACTATCGAGTGATATACCACGATCTAATGACAACACTATCGAGTGATATACCACGATATAAAGACAACACTATCGAGTGATATACCACGATCTAATGACAACACTATCGAGTGATATACCACGATATAAAGACAACACTATCGAGTGATATACCACGATATAAAGACAACACTATCGAGTGATATACCACGATATAAAGACAACACTATCGAGTGATATACCACGATATAAAGACAACACTATCGAGTGATATACCACGATATAATGACAACACTAGCGAGTGATATACCACGATATAAAGACAACACTATCGAGTGATATACCACGATCTAATGACAACACTATCGAGTGATATACCACGATATAAAGACAACACTATCGAGTGATATACCACGATATAAAGACAACACTATCGAGTGATATACCACGATATAAAGACAACACTATCGAGTGATAAACCACGATATAAAGACAACACTATCGAGTGATATACCACGATCTAATGACAACACTATCGAGTGATATACCACGATATAAAGACAACACTATCGAGTGATATACCACGATCTAATGACAACACTATCGAGTGATATACCACGATATAAAGACAACACTATCGAGTGATATACCACGATCTAATGACAACACTATCGAGTGATATACCACGATATAAAGACAACACTATCGAGTGATATACCACGATATAAAGACAACACTATCGAGTGATATACCACGATATAAAGACAACACTATCGAGTGATATACCACGATATAAAGACAACACTATCGAGTGATATACCACGATATAAAGACAACACTATCGAGTGATATACCACGATATAAAGACAACACTAGCGAGTGATATACCACGATATAAAGACAACACTATCGAGTGATATACCACGATCTAATGACAACACTATCGAGTGATATACCACGATATAAAGACAACACTATCGAGTGATATACCACGATCTAATGACAACACTATCGAGTGATATACCACGATATAAAGACAACACTATCGAGTGATATACCACGATATAAAGACAACACTAGCGAGTGATATACCACGATCTCTTGACAACACTATCGAGTGATATACCACGATATAAAGACAACACTATCGAGTGATATACCACGATATAAAGACAACACTATCGAGTGATATACCACGATCTAATGACAACACTATCGAGTGATATACCACGATCTAATGACAACACTATCGAGTGATATACCACGATATAAAGACAACACTATCGAGTGATATACCACGATCTAATGACAACACTATCGAGTGATATACCACGATATAAAGACAACACTATCGAGTGATATACCACGATATAAAGACAACACTATCGAGTGATATACCACGATCTAATGACAACACTATCGAGTGATATACCACGATATAAAGACAACACTATCGAGTGATATACCACGATATAAAGACAACACTATCGAGTGATATACCACGATATAAAGACAACACTATCGAGTGATATACCACGATCTAATGACAACACTATCGAGTGATATACCACGATCTAATGACAACACTATCGAGTGATATACCACGATATAAAGACAACACTATCGAGTGATATACCACGATCTAATGACAACACTATCGAGTGATATACCACGATATAAAGACAACACTATCGAGTGATATACCACGATATAAAGACAACACTAGCGAGTGATATACCACGATCTCTTGACAACACTAGTGAGAAAAATAGGCATATAGCCTGACATTTTGTCAGAAGATAATAATTCCATGAGTATAGGTATAATGTACCTTTAAATGTTTTCTAAATTTAAGAGTAGGATAGTGAATGAAGTGAAATACTCAGGTATGGTAGCACTCAATACTACACATTTGAAGTAGCTGAAAAATATTTAACTACTCAGGTTGATTGGGAATATTAGATGAAGATGATAAAATGAAGCTTCATTTATTTTAAGGCGCGACATCCAACGCTTCGTGTAAATATTTGCAGAGACCAAACATTTTGAAACTGAAGGCGACAGTGAACAGAAGTTCAAACACCTTCACGCATAATTAATCACCACCTTTTATGAATTAGCCACAATTTTCGTAATTATTTTACAATAATTTGATTACTAAAATACAACACTACATCTTCCATGACTATCTTTAACATAACTTTTTCCATGAAAAGATTCATGCTGAAGATAGTGAATGTTAGCAAATATAATTTGAGAATCAAATAAAGAAAGAATGCCAACTGCGCACTAGCCCCGAATCAACTAATTAATTAGACTAATAATTATTACAAATGACTAAAAACTAGAAGGTTCTGAATAATTCGTGTGAAGCTAATGAAGGCCAGCATATAACAAGGAGACTATTTCTCAGCAAGACATTACTATTATCCACACAAGTGGTACCATAAATACCAGATAAAAAGCCCCAAAATTAATCAAAGCTGCAGAAATTCTTGAGTCGTGTAAGAGCTTTAGAGCATATTCCACTAATGAGATTAAGACAAACAGCGATTGCCTAACCTCAGTTGTCCGTAGAGACTAACCCACAGACTCAACTAGATAGATAAGAAGATCTAGAGCTATTTTAATGACTGTCCTACTGATTTAAAGGCACTACTGTGTCTGAGCAGCGATGCGAATAACTATTTGTAGGTTAAATCCATACCACGAAGAACCAGCTAGGTATCATTAATCGAAATGAGATGCACATATTCAGAGCTAATTCAGTGCGATACAACAATATGATGCTCTGTTCTGATGCTATAAGGTATCCTTTTGTTTATAGCCTTCCTATGGCCGTCACACTTCAATGATGATCCTGGTTATCAGATGTTCATAGCCTCCAAAACCCTAGGTTCGCTGAGGGTGTTACACCCCGTACAAAGAATAGCGCGGACCCCCTGCAGAGACATTCTGGATTGGCATATCTCTCTCTTTCTCTTTTGGAATATTCTAGAAGGTACAGTGGCGGACAGGACAGAATGTGCAAGATATCAAAATATCATCAAAATGTACCTAGGTGTAGTGTACAACCTATTTGAGATGACAGTTTACACAACCGAAACTTTTTGGTAGAATGTTGTTGCAATTTATGGTTGAGATAGAGCGAGGTTTGCAGTCAGCCAAGTGTTTATTGAATTTGAGAAGAGTCGTTAGATTGGTATCAGCGGGTGAAAATTAACGGACGGGATAGCGAGGTAGAAGATGAGCAACTTAAATTATCACTGCAATAACATCATTGCTTATTAATTAGTCACATATTTGAGATTTTGATTGCATTTTTGGCTCGGTGATACACAATATTTGGACGACTGCAATAGAATTAACCTAATTATCTCAGGATATATGCAACATTAATGATATTTATTGAAAATGTCCTATAAGCTTATCAATATCCAAATCGTAGAATCCGAGCGTTGAAACACAATTAAGTTTTATAGCCCCTCTAAATCCAGAGAACAACTGTTCTCCCGTCCACCCAACATCCAGACAATTCTGATCATTTTTCTCTCATCAATCGCTATCCTGTTTTTAGCTGTTGGTCCCCCCTGCGGACTGTTAAACCAACAACCGATAACCCCCAACTGGGTCCTTATCTTAGGCATTGCCGCCGCCTCTACAACATATATTCTCGGCAAGGAGCAACACGGCCTAATCATTTCGCCGACCATTAACTAATGAAAAGAGTACCAATTATACCCATAATCTAGGGTCGTTTGAGTCATAGTGGAACTGTGCAATAATTAGTGTAAAGTAAAAAATACCACAATTTGTTCAATGAATGAATAGCCTTTATTGTCATGTGAAGATGTTCATAATAGTAATTTGAGACGTAAAGTATTATTAATTTTAAGTTACTAGTGTTTATATTTCCGATAGGATATAATAAGTAGATAATAGCCCATAAGCCTATACTCAATGACCCGCAAATTAGAGTACTTTTTCAATTTGCACATTTCAGTTCTTTCCCATTGCATGAAAATATAATATATATACAATAGCATGGCAGCATTTCCTCTAAACTATGATAATGATCGTCTATAAACCAACAAGATCGCTCGAGCCTATCTATTTTACACTTGTTAGACCTACTTACTCGGCTTCAAACCCACTATTAAACATGATTGAAGAAACATGGAAAGAGGATAGGCACAATGGACGAGACTTCAACGGCCTGATAATTGCCAAAATAAGTTCACTTTGAAAAGGCAATGCACAATTTATCTATTCCTATCTGATAACCTATATGAAAACCAATGAAATGATTCTAAAGAAGACCTCTTTAAGACAAGATAACTAGTGAAATAGTCTCACATTAAGGTGATAGTAACAGGAGTTATCTATAGCCGGCACATTTGTCTTTTTTTCACATGGTTAGGTTACGTATGAGAGGTGCCATTGGAAAGAATTTTCAGGCTGCTTGACATACACGCAATCGGCACATCCGTTGTGAAATGTGTCGGACTGACACACCAATACATCAACATTCACTTTGATGCCCACACTTCCATCAACTTGCTTCTAATTACCAACTTGAAATATTAGTTACACAAAGAATTATGCTTTCTTTACACTTATACGCAATAACAGAAAACTTCAATGAAACAAATCCTCATTTTCAAATTATGTAGCCATTCATGACGTCAGTTAACGCTCAGTGATATATTTGTCTAATTAGTTACCTTCTTACTCATGGTTAAATGAAGAACGTACTCAATTGAAGGAGGGTTCAATTTATCATCATCATTCCACTTTTAAAGATAAGTAATTTATGGATCTCTAAGTTTCAGAAAGTATATTAATTGGACTAGAAGCAGGAAAACATTAATCTGTAATAGTCGTTAATATTGCAAATCACTATTTATGTGAAAAAATACCTTGAAAATGAACTTGCTGTTCGAGAGATCAAATTAAGGAACACCAGTAATTAAAAGCAAATAATGAACAATTATTATTCACACGAGACGTTTTAAATGGTCGTTAGGATGATAAGATCGTAAATTGTGTTCAGGGGACTAACAGTATAACGTCAAGCTATCGGAAAAGTTCCACTCTAAGCAGACATGAGCTTCCTGGACAGTACGAACTTAACGTGCATGCCTTTGACAACTTAATCAGAATACGACGAACCATCAATCCTAAGATAAAAACCAAACAAACCAGCAATCGAATAGTTAATTTGCAATTAATCAAAAAGTGAGTATTAATAATTAAGATCCTTCCTTCAATTATCTGTTTAAATAATAGAGGTCTAACTCCAACTTTTCAGGCTACTAATCATCTATTAGTTTAAAATAATTTCCATGTAAAAAGACAATAAGCAACCAAATATACAAACCGCAAACTATCTTCATTTGGCAGAAGCATAAATCTTCATAGACAGCCATTTCCTGCGATGTATAAATATGGTACACGAGCTGTTAAACTAACAAACATATTTAATTATGGGAAACAATAACTAGGTTACTAGTTAATACCCAAATTACAACAGTTCGGGTACATAGGACGCCCATTCCCTCTTCCTTTCCATCATAACTCACATCAACATTCCAGACATAATTCTTATAGCGGACACCAAATAAATTTCAGTATCAAAATAATTTAAAAAATTAACTGCCTAATTAGCAATTCATCCAATTATTATTTATAAGTAGATACTATTGTTAATTACTATTTCAGGAGGGTATAATTACCCCTAGTAGAGGCCTCCATAGTACCAGGTAAAGTACCGATAGCTACTTATCAAACAGATTGCACAGATTATTGATGAAGATATCGCCTCTACTGAACACCTCGGGCTACTTCTGCCAAAAGGATGAGTTGTCAGTCAGAATATTTACTCATGAAGTTATCAAACTAAGGATATTAAATATATCAATCAACTAGCTTCTGACATGAATCATTTAGCTGTTTTGTGTTGTTTTAGGGTATTTAAAATATTCTGCAATATTCTCTTAAACCCAATTTTGTTCTTAGTGTATACCATTTTAAAAACCAAATCAGATTATTGTAATTTTATAAATATAATATTGTTTTTCATCATGTATACTGTGGAATTATTTCGTGTTATAGTTTTAAAGCAATAAGAGAAAATAAATAAAAAAGACAGCTGTTGTAATTCCTATAATTATAGATTGTTTTTCTAAAAAACTGGATATGGAGTTTATACACCCGGCGGTTGGCTATTATTTTGATAAAGTGTAGTACCGTCTAACTCATTTGAGTATTAGTAATGAGGATACAAATGGAGTTAATTGTCTTGTTTCCCAATGTGAACTACTTTGGAAAGCAAGTACTCCACTTAAATGGTATATCCATGATAAAATAGGTACAAATCTACACTATTGATTATAGGTATCGAGAGTGTTAACGGTATTTTTATATAGAAAATAGACACAAATTGACTTCATATTACCATACTATTTATCAATACCATGTAGAAACTAAATTCTCTCAAACTAATTAGGTAATAGAAGTTGGGAAAAGTATTATTTTTCTTAATAAACTTGAAAGAATACAAAGTATTAGTTAAAATATTCAAACTGTTTTAACTTTTGTTCTTGTATCATTCTAAAAGTCATCACATAAGTTATTGACTAACTAGTGACAAATCTAAATGAATGACTAAATAATTACACATACTTTGAAGGCCTTGTGTAGGTTTAAGCACCAGCCTCCTGAATCACATGGACTGATCATTAGAACACACAAAAAATTTCAACTTGAACACTCAACTTTATCAGTAATTCAATAAAAAAAATTATGTTCATGAATTTTATTAAATTAAGAGCCTTAAAATATCAGAAAAATTTGTTAGCCAATTTTCTATACCATTCGTATGTTACAAATTCTGAATATAAAGTTACGTGAATGGCATCATTCACCTGTTGAGAATTTTAAAAACAGTAATTGTAACATAGGACATGTATTATAGATAGATAATAGATTATAATGCTCAGCAGTGCTTTTCTGACAGATAACACTTGTGAAAGTGATGACACATCTGTGATAGCTCTATCCAACTTATGAAATGCTCTGGTCATAGAGGAACGTTGCAACTAGCTAGCTAGGTAGCAACTAGCTACCAACCGTCTAATTTCGAGTCGTTTGTCTTCATTGAGGAGAATGGCGTGTGAGACGCTAAATCAAACCGAAGTGTTAAATCAGCACTACAAAATGAAAGACCAAATCAATCTAGAGAGCAGTGGCGCTTACCGCCAATTAGTAATCATTTGTCACGGCAAAGAGAGAAAATAAAGTGTGACCTGTTTAGCAGTCATGGAAGCCTATTGTTGATGCAAGGGGAGTTGTTACACAGTAGTTACGCCAAATAGTACGAATGGTGAGAATTTTCATTGAATTTAAACAAACTCTTACATGAATTTCTTATTAAAATTATGTGAACCTTTGTATTGGATAATGGATATATCAAATGGTAGGGGGAAGGAGATATATTATTGATAGTTGATATTTAGCGCAATGTAAATTTATTTATGGTTCTTTTAAGGAGCGTATATGACTTCATATGTTAAATCTAATCATGATTTTGTTGAGTGAAATTGCAATGGCAAGTAATTAGTAATTTTCATAGTTACACACGATATAATTAAAGTACTGACTGATTCATTATGTTTACTACCGATGCCTTCCTATGCAATCGATTATTAAGGGCATCCATCTTCCTTTAGTCTGTGAATGAATAATTTTACTCTTATAATTTCATGCACGTATAAAAGCTACTCCGTGTCGCTAACTACTGCTTACAGTTACACTGTTGGTTTTTACAGAGACCATAATTGATTTCAGAGCTACAGGTGATTGTGCCAATTGACACAAGGCTTATCACCTTAGCATTCATGTCAAGAATCACACAGAGTGTCAAAGAACATATCATTGGGGCTAATTTAAGCGTCACTAAAACCTACGGCAGAGCTGTCAAGACTCAACACGAATTAAGGTTCTAAGTTGCTACATATTTGATGTAGCTAGGAACTTTTACTTATGTCTGTGTGTGCGGAACTGTCTATCTAATATAATAATCAATAGCTAAAAGTTCGAATCACGACCAATAAACCTAAAAGATACGAATGGCATCACGTAATTTGAAACCAATTGTCAATCAAAGAATTCAGCTCCGCCCATTTTGAAAATTCATAAGCAGGTCGATTGAAACCTAGTTTTGAAGTGAGGGCGGGAAGGGGGGTGTGACGGTGATAAAATGAAAGGTTCTCTCTTGAAACAACTAGCCAACTAAACTTTGATAAAGGGAAACTAGTTACTTTAATTTAGGTCACTGAACTGGGATTATGATTCTTTTCATAAATAATATAAGATATCATCTAATAGAATCATTAAATATTAGATTTAATGAAATTTAGTAATAAATTTAGTATAATGTGTTGTTAGTGTTGACTTATTCCAAGTATCAATAATTATTGTTGTAGTTGATTAAGCCAGTTTAAATTGGTTAATTGCATGAAGAAATGTATAAACAAATAACAAGTAGAAAATGTATAAAAGTGAAGAAAATAAGTAACTAAACGAAAAAAATCCACTGGAAACTGAACCATAGTTAAATCTAGACTTTAAAATGATCCAAATTAGGGTTGTCGCGCATCTGACAGCTTTAACATCTATTGGAAACAGTTGTTACGTATTTTCGATGGACTTACTAATTTGTTAATTTTAAACTAAGGAATTTGGAAATTAATCCATTGAAAAAACATACAAAGAAGAAGATGGTACAACATCTACCAAAAAGTTTAGCATCTTAATTTTCACGGAGGCTTACCTTAGCATCTGGACCACCCTGTAGAAAAAGAGAAAAAAATACAGCTTTAACATATTGTCATTTGGTTATGTATTTCATTTCTTAAAAGTTATTTTTCAAATTTCATCAATTCTTCTCACTTCAGTTTCATAATAATTTCACTTTAAAGTTAAATTTTCTCTTTATTTGATGCTAAAGCGGTATTTTTCACTCTGAAGGAGTGGACCACGAACTCAATTAGTCAAAAAAGGAAATTTTTCGAAAGAAACAGAGGAGAAAATTCCAAAGAAATGAAAGTACGGAAAAATGAATAAAAATGAAAATTCTAATTTGGTGACTCTAAATAAATGGTAATAATATTAAGATTAACTATATCCAAATAAATTAATAGTAATATATTAAATAACGATATTAAAAGAAAAGAAATACTGTAATAAAATTTTAAAAATTAGTAACTACATGTATAATTGATATAATTCTAACCCAATCTTATTTAAAATAGATAAAACTAAAAGTAGTACCTACATCTAATACCATATAATAAATTGAGCCCAAATATTTCATTATGCACAATATTCAATTATAATGAGCAATATAAGCAGTAACAAGTGAAATTAGGTAGGGGAGTATTTATCTTTTCATGTCGGTTTATTGGTTCTTTCATCTCACAGTGACAATTTAGTCATTATCCAATAAATAGGTTCCTAGAATTGCAGCCAAAGTCTCTCTCCATTAAAGTCATTCACGCCATCTTACGGAGAGGCAGACAACCAATTTATACATCACGTCAAATTATACGAATTAACTCTTTGATAGAAATAAAGGGAAAAGTATATAAACATTAAGGAATTCAATATTCATTGAATAGACATTCCTGGTTATGGTGGGGCCATAGAAGATTAAGAGGGGACTTCGTTTGATCTTCTATGGCCACACCATAACTTCCAATCAGGCAAGAGATGAAAAATTCTCAAATGTGTTGAAAATAATTAATTCAAACCTAAGTTAGAATTTATGAGATGTATTTTTGTTGGATATAAGAGATACCCAGTGATATAATAAATAACTTTATAGTTATTTATATAAGTGTAAGTAGCTTTCTAATATATTTATATAGATATAATAAGCTTTATAACAAATACATTCGATATAGGAGAGTACATAGAAGTATCACAAGCGAATGTTGTCGGTGGCAGAAGAGTAGCTGAGATGGGGGCTAATTTCATGCCTACTTGCCTAATAATTAGAGAATGTGAGAGAGGCCTATGGAGGCCTAGCACAAAGCAGAGGATGCCAATAAAAACCACTAATAACTAATAAATGAGAGGATAAACAGGGAGACAATGAACAGAGGAAGAATGGCAGGCACTAGAAAGAAAAGAATGAAGTCTTTGTTCGAAAAATACAAGCGGAAAATTATTCGGATTTGAGAATTTTAGGATAGGGCTATTAAAATATTTAAGAAGATAAGTTCTTTTTAAGTGTCAGAGAACATTATGAGTGTTGTTGAAGAAAGAAGAATTTGCACAATTTCCAATTGCTTCCTAAAGCAATTCAGAATATTTTCATTGAAATTTAGTAAAGATATACGTAAGAATTTAAGAGCAATTATGGTATCAGAATTTCTCTCTCATTCTATTGTTCCTTAGAAGAATAAAAATCACAGTGGCAAAAATTCACCGATCTTCTTCTCTGTGTTACGTGCGGGAAGTCTAGACTTTGACAGATTACGATTCAGCGAAGAGATACACGATACAGACTAGACAATGAATGTTGTTGACAGAGTGAGTTTGTGTGTCACAGAAGAGACCCTCATAGCTTACAAAGGTGACTTCTGATTCTGAATACATTATAAGAATCCATGAGCTGGGTTCAATATGAACCAAAATCTTTGATAAAAATTACCTATACCATGGAGTAGAATCTACAATGCCTATATAGTTGATTAATGTATCGAAATTCTTTGGTTGGTTGTTCCTTAAAGAGCGCAGAAAAGTCCAGAGTTTCTCCAGAGTATTCTGATAAATAGTCAAGTTAGTTTTAGAGGAAGAGCTCCTCCACACATTTTGTACAGACTTTCAACAAACAAACAAAAAAATGGGGAAAAGAAGACCACAAGAACTAATGGTCTTAGTGCAGGAGCTCTAACAACTTCCAAGATAAACTTTCTGTAAGAAATTCTTTCTTGGACCACAGAATCCACACAATATATTATTCAATACGGAGGTCCGTTTTACTACTTTTTGAAAATAATACACAAGTCTACACAACAATAACTACTAAATAAATACCAAACAATGTCTAATGCAATATATTTCAATATTTAGGACAAGTTCATAATTTTAAAACATTTAAGTTTCATTCCGGTCAAAGTTTAACGCATAAAAGAGATGTTGAGTTTTGTCTTAAGTGACACAGAGGCAGTCTCTTCAAATAATGACCATTGTACTTATCGCTTCACTAGAGCCAGTCCGTTTATTAGCTTCCTGTCCAACAGTTGACGTACTCTATTACTAATCCAGCAGATAAATAGAAGAAATTAGGCCCACGCCTTCTGGGCATACAATGGGATAGCAAAGACTCCTGTTAATCCAGGATTAACTCAAGATCCTACTTGTGTGCGTCTGTGTCCGGGCCAACAAACATCAGATCAGACAAGGAGCAAACATTGTCATAAAAGCGGGGCTTATGCTGTACCTCTGACGCAGCTGAAAATATCTATATTCGTATATACAGTTGGTAAATCAGTTTTTCAATGAAATTAGTAAAAGCAGTTATATATTCAAGCATGAAATATCTTATTTTCTTCGTTGGATGATCAGATCTTGTAGTTAGAGATAGTGAAAGGCATTGCGTGCACATCAAGGCACCCCCACACACAAGGGACAAATAAAAGCAATGATACTGAGATACTGGAGACCATTTAGTTAGATACATCACAGTCAATAAAGGAAGGGCCAAGAAAATTGTGTTTATCTACTGGTGAGTAGATACCAAGAGACAGGAAAGTCCAGAAATGTTCGGAGTTGTTGGAATTGGTCTTGCATTAGGCAGTCAAAAGATTTGTCAAAAAATGTTAACGTAAATCAGAATTATACTTAGTCAAGAATTAATAATATTCAATAACTACTAAGTGTAGGTTTCTTTATATTTCATTCCATAATAAAATATTATAAACACAACAAATTACTAATCAAGCTAATTAAAAACAAGAAGACAACTTCAAGGATAATTATTATAAGTCGATCCTCATACCGTAACGAGACAAAGTGATTTAAACTGCCACAGCAATTGTAAACACTCCTGAAATACTCCAGCATCATTTATCACATGAAGCAAAAGTTCCTTTGAAGATGATGGATACGTCAATTTGAAACGCAAACCCCTGATTAATAAATGGGCGCAAACATAAGCACAGATCTATCATGGGTGTTTGGCGAGTGTTGCGCCGTCATCTCACTCACGCTGTCTTTCTATTCGGCATGTCAATTGACAAGCCAATATGTAAGATTGGATCCGACAAAGACGTCCTGCAGCGAGACACAATAAATACTACGTTCACGAACGGGGAACACGGGGGAGAAGAAGAGACGACTCGAACTAAGGGAAAATATGTCCACAAGATAAGTCAAAGGAGACCGATCGTTCAGCAACAGATATTAATTGATTAACAAAGTCTGCAAGAAAGCTGAAGTAAATCCATTGGAGTTATCTACCACTTTATTCTATTAAGGGGAACCATAATGACTGATTTTGGAAATATTGTCAAAGAACTGTTGGATAGTCATGACGCAAAGTGCCCACCTTCTTCCACTTTTTGTGGTAGATGATGACACTAAATACAGGAAGGGATTACACAGTACCATGAAGACAGGAAATTTGAATTGAATGTAGATGAGAAGGTTGTATTGGCATGGGGCCAACAGAGGCAGGCACAGTGGAGTCTCATAATGGTGTTTGCTGCTGCTGAGCCGGATATAGGAGGTGGATTTGTAACAGATAGCGCGTCTTATTAACTGAAAGCTGTCACCAGATATCAGAGTACTAGAATGTAACATCTTCTTTAGTCATGTTGAGAATACCTAACCTAATGTCAAGAGAATTTAAACAATCTTTTTGCAACAAAATCAGGGTGGAAACTAATTCAATTGATCATACAACTTAAGAATTGTCAAGAATGAACAAATTGATCAAAAGCAAAAAATATCCACTAATTAGACAATTTCGACCTTGTTTCTTTTCTTTCTTATGTACACTTGAAACAGTAACATGTATTATTTCTAGTCGAAACCAACGGTGTGCAGAGATAAAACTAAGTCTCTAAGCCACTCCAAAAGAAAACCATTCATTACAAATACAAAAAGATAAATCAATCAATGGAGAGAATCTTTGAAGATCAGTCAAAAAAAGACACACCTCTCTCGAGAGTCGAGAGTAAAGCTTTCAATGATTCTATCTTTATTACGCAAGATACAAAGTGTATTGGTGAAAATTCAGCAAAAGTCATCTTCAGGAACCGTTCTTCCGAGTCACTGATAAATCCTCTGAAGAAAAAGAATGATGAAAGACTTTCCGTATTTGTATACAGTCCCAGATTAGAGGATGCTCGAAGTACAGAAATGTATTCGTTTTTCAAAGAAATGGTGTAATGATGGATGAGTGTACACACTTCCAAAAGTAGACCTTTGAAATCATTGACAACACCAGAGGAGCTGAAAATTTTACCAAACTTACACAGAAAGTAGCGCCAGCGCTTGAATTATTTATCAAAGTTGGACCTATAGCTGTTTGAAAACAATCTGTTTCATTTCGTATTTTAGATGTTCATCTTTGACAGAAGAGTACTAAAAATATAACAAAAAGATAATCTTTGGCAATAATACAATTCTTTTCAGGAGAATAAGGACTGCACTGATTACTTCCAGAAGATCTTGTAAGAAAACTTTCTGGAAATGTGAGCAGGAAGATTTTCCCATGGTGGCTAAAGAAAAATCTCTATTATTAGCCAGAGCTTATGATTAGGTAGTATAGTTTAGATAATCCAGAGCACGAGACTAAGCCAAAGATGTAACAAACAAACAACTGGTGACAATGCTCAGACACAATGGTAGCTACTGAACTTCTCAACAATAGGCGATATGATACCTATTGTCATATCTAAATTACTAAACACAGTTAAATTGAAGAGCTACCTACTCTGAGAGCTATCACGGTCTGAGATTGTCTCACCCAATCTTGTCATGTCAGACTATTGCGTTATTTAAAACTTCATTCAATTATTTATAATAAAAATCATAAAGGGGGAAGTATTGTTGAAGTAGGATGCAGTTATGGTGATTGTTTTGACTGACACCGAATGTGAGATGTGTATGTTGATAGAAGATAATTTTGTTCCCAATTAGAAGCATGTCATTAACAGTTGGAATTGGTTCTCGCATTCTGACCTTAACTAGATATTGAATTTGTTTTCCATACGGAATCGTGCAGGACTAGACGCTCCAGAATATCTTTTTCTATTTGCATAATTTGGGCGGTGGGTGAGCTTTGAAGTTCCCTTTCGCATATTATTCTAAAGATTGATCTGGCAGACGCGGTTAGAGCAGCGCAAACCTTCTGCAAACTTGCGCCAACATTCGAACTAGGAAAAACTCACGAAAATTGAAAAAAGGGAAGTAAAATGGATGCGTGAACATTCATCTTAGATCGAAAACACCCAATACAAATTTGAGATCAAGTTGGGTATTCAGACAAGTTGAAAATCATTTCCTATGGAGTGCAAACTTACACAATTTTATCAATTGATATCTATTGAATATATAATGAACGATATTTTACATGGTTGATAGTACAGTATATACTTTTTTGTGATGAATGAGAATAATTCAGGAATACTAAAAATCGATACCTATATGAAATTATTCACATTGAATTGAGCAAGTTTGACCAAGATATTATTGTTGTTATTTAAAGAAGTAGCTGATAAAATTATTTAAATTAGGTAATTCACATTGATGGATGAACAAAATAATGAAGATAATGTTATCATAATTGTGATTTAGTGATTCAGATACAATGTGTACAATATACTGAATTTAAAATTAAGTAATACCTTTAATGATATGAACATGCATCACCTCCAAATTAGTTTAGTTTTAAATTAAAAGTTTTAGAATTATTATATCATTACTAAGGTTGAGAAGAAACACCAGGTCCTCATTTTCATTTGGCCAGTAGAATGCGATCTCAATAATTGGCTGTAATTATCATTGTGTTAGGTATTTTTAGATCCATTTAGAAGAATCTCTTCGATATATCAGATCATCAAACCACATAAGTCATAGACCGATTGGATAAAAAAAAAAGAGTCTGGACGCAGTGCAGCAGATTTTAAAAAAGTCAAATTCATCGGATGATCGAGTCGAGCTGATTTATTATAACCCGCTAAGTTTGTTACGACAACCAAACTCCGGTGAAGCGACTGAAGGAGTCTTTAGAGCCTTACTGCCTAGTGCCACAAGAGCCAAATTAGCTTTGGTGTCGAGTGCGAGGGTTAGGCCATTATAACATCGAGTCGTGGAGTACGTTAATTTGAACCTTTGGAGCAGCCAGTGTTCTGCTGAGAACTAATTGATGATGTTGTTAGGTGGTGAATGGGCATGTAGGTATCGCTTTGTTTGTTTTACCTATTGGCCAATAGCACGCCATGCCATTATGTATGATTATCTGTGCCGCTCAGAGTCGTGCATGCCTTCTCTCTCTCTCTCTCTCAGTCCCAAGATGGAAAAGTTGTTAGCTGCACCGTCCACATTGTTAACAAGAGATGCATTGCTCCAACAAATTTACCAAAACTAATAAAGCTACTGCAGTGTGATGGGGAAAAGATAGCTGTAAATAGTTGTGATTTAGTTAATATTATAGTCAATTATGCTATGGAAGTAGTTATATGTATAAGGTTTTAGTTCAACAGATGGTGGATGGTATAGGAATATAATAATAGCTAATAACTCAGGAAATAAGGAGGGTTCGTATATCAAATTGAAACAAAAAACATTTCGGTGGAAAGAATATCAACTGTATGATTTAAATGGTAGATTTATAGAAATAAAAATATAGAAAATAATAAAAATGGGTATATATGACAGTATATGATTTTGAATGAATTTAATAATGAGTAAAATAAAAATATTTTTTTTACAATATTATTTCGTAAAAAAGTCATGAATACAAAAAACTATATTTCACAAATTTTTATTAAAAATTTCACCAAAGTAAATTATTAAATAATAAATTCTTTTTGTAGGCTAAAAGTTACAAATGATGCCCTGACTTAGTTCTCTTAGTATGTTTTCTGGTAATCAACTCCTAATGTCAATGCAGAAGACTGATACCATAAACAATTTGCATGAAACCTATCTTAGAGATGCTAGGAGAGATACCAGAAAGAACATAGGACTCTAGGGTCTGTACTGAGGATAGGGACTCTAGGATTAATTCTAAGGATAAGGACTCTAGGGTTAATCCTAAGGAACATAGGATTCTAGGGTTAATCTAAAGGAACATATAGGACTCTAGGGTTAATCATAAGGAAGATATGACTCTAGGGTTAATCCTAAGGAACATAGGACTCTAGGGTTGATCATAAGGAACATAGGACTCTAGGGTTGATCATAAGGAACATAGGACTCTAGGGTTGATCATAAGGAACATAGGACTCTAGGGTTGATCATAAGGAACATAGGACTCTGGGGTTAATCATAAGGAACATAGGACTCTAGGGTTAATCCTAAGGAACATAGGACTCTAGGGTTAATCCTAAGGAACATAGGACTCTAGGATTAATTCTAATTAAGGAACATCGAATAGAAAATTAGGAAGCCGAGATTTTCCTCAAGAATTTATTCCAATATTTCACATGAAACAAAATCATAAAAATGGAAACCAAGAAAATCAATTTAGACGTTTAATTTAAAATGCGAGCTTAAACTTTGAGTAGGCCTATCATTGGTTTGCGACGTTACTGCGGTGATTGTCTATGAGAGTCTAGAGTCCAATATGGTGAGTCTAGCAAGGAAGGGTTAAGTTATTCGAGAGTGTCTAATGAGCAAGCTAGTGCATATTTTATGACAAATATATTGCCATATAATACAATGGAATTAATTAGGGGCTATGGAGAATAAATCACATAGATTAAGGCGATTAATCGACTATAATTCATTTGCTAATTATAGAAGAATTTAACGAAAAGATGCTACCTGATAATGAGTGTGAGGGGACAGATGGGGAAAAGATATCATTACTAGAACTAGAGAATTTGTAACGAAATCTAATAAATATTTTAATGAAAATTGCATACAGTTTTTTTATTGATTCATTGGTTGAAATAATAAATTCTAAATGAAGTCAATCTATTGCAGTTCGTTTTATATATCATACAGTTACAATAAAGGTCAAATGTTATAAATACTTTAATATTATTAATAATACTATAATAGTATTTATAGTATTTGAAATACTATATTTCAAATACAATAATACTAAATAATATTATTATTTAAGTTAATCAAACAGTTTTGGCCAAGTTCAAAACTATAATAGTTATATTTAAGTTAATATTACACCATTCATTGCCATTCAAACATACAAATGTAAATAAATTATATCAATCGATAATTATCTTACATTAACATTTAAACTGTTTAATAGATTATTTACACCTTTTAGTTAGTGTACAATGACAATGTAATATTCATATTAATATATACACATATAGGTTTAATTCTCAGTCATTAGACGGGTCTACGTTTACGAACATATAAGAAAAGTATGTAAAAAGAAATTTTTATATCGTTATTTTAATTGGTATCCATGGTACCTGCAGGTATCATGGATACCAATTAAAACAACGATATAAAAATGATTAATTGCATATTTTTTATTTTAAATGTTAAATTATATATTTTGCTCTAAATGATCGTAAATGGGGAACTGTCCGATAAATCAGAACTTACCCTATATAATTTGATGATAAAATCTTATCAATAAAATATATTTTATCAAACAAATGTACTTATATATAACAATACAGCAAATACACTTTTAATTTAAAAAATGTTGTTTTACCAGCTGAACATTATACATTAGGACAGAGGATAAAATGACTATAATTTGCATATGTAAATGAATACTTCGGAAGCCACAAACTATCCAATAATGAGTCATAAAAATAAATGCAATCGTTCACACCGAAAAGAGAATTACCAGAATAACTGGTTATATCATTACCCGGATATTGGTATTCTGGTATCTTTACAGTGTGTTTAATGGTATAGAATAGTTTATTAAATAGATTGCACTTCATTATATTCATTAAAAATATAGTCTGTAGTTTATTCAAAAATACACTTTTTGAAAAATAGTTAAAAGTTACTGGAAACATTTTTCGGATACTTGAAATTATATTAGGGTTGAAGAGCATTATTAATATGCATTATTAAGACGCATTAAAAATATGCATTAATAATACGCATTAATAATACACATTAATAAGATGCATTAATAAGATGCATTAATATGATGCATTTTTAATACACATTAATAATACGCATTAATAAGATGCATTAATAAGATGCATTAATAAGATGCATTAATAAGATGCATTTTTAATATGCAAATGAATGAAGAGAAACTGCGGGCATTAATTCACTATTTTGACGCTACTGAAGGAGAGGAAACTGTAGTCAAATAAACATGTCATTGGTTGTGTAATTATGCAATGGCTAATTACAGGTAATTTCCTAACAATTACCTGTAACATACTCTCTGTATTAGTGACATTAACGGCACTAATAAATAACTACTTAACAAACTAAACTAGTTACTATTAACCTAATTAAAGTGAAAAAAATAATAAACTGAAAGTTACCTAGCAAGGAAATCACATGCTTCCTATCGATAGTAATTAAAAAAGTATTTTATGAAGTATTCACATTAAAAATACCTATTAAATAACTGAAGTTATTTTACAATATGTTATTAATCTCTTTATTAAATTCTAGGCATTTTAACATTTCTTTTAACAAAGCTACGAAGATAATCAATTAATAGTTTCTACACAATAAATAATAACGCATTAAATTTATGGACATGATCTGAAATTAATTATATTGTCACGACTTCTCAGTTGTATGGGATGTACTAAGAACATGAAACTTGAGAGCTATACCCATCTACAGCTATATGTTATAATCTACCTGTAAATGAATATAATCTACCTGTAAATGAATATAATCTACCTGTAAATGAATATAATCTGCCTGTAAATGAATATAATCTACCTGTAAATGAATATAATCTACCTGTAAATGAATACAATCTACCTGTAAATGAATACAATCTACCTGTAAATGAATATAATCTGCCTGTAAATGAATATAATCTACCTGTAAATGAATATAATCTGCCTGTAAATGAATATAATCTACCTGTAAATGAATATAATCTACCTGTAAATGAGTACATTTCTTCAACTCAGGTTAAAGTCCATTCTTTGCTAACGTCAGAAAAAAACTTGAGTTCAAGCACTGTTCTATTTATTCATAATGTGTAACCTTTTATGATTGCTAATAGCATTCCAACTGTAGATTTTTGATATAGCTACCTGTAGCATTATAGTAATGAACTAAACAATGAAAGCTTGAAATGCAAATATTGCAGTAAATCAGAAATTAAAGAAATAAGATTCTTGTCTCAAGTTTTCAGACAATATCTTTTATTAACAGTATATATATGTATATAAAAAAATACAAAAAAAAAACTGAGAGTTTTCAGTATTTTTTGTAAGGGATTGATAAAATTATTCTCTTCTCTGCCGGAAAAGTTATACTATATTTAACTAAATTTTGACTATTTTAATTTAAAAAGTAATCTTTTAGAATAAGATTAGTAGAGAATGATAAAAAGGTCAGAATAATGAAAGAAAGACACCATCGCAATGGGGTTAAATTGTGTAAGAATCCAAATAGAAAATAGCAAGATTTTCTATTTAGTCCTGACTTGAAAATTATTATCAAATTTTTGCATAAAAATGATTTCAAAATAAAATTGGTATCACTAGTAAATAAAAATGTAGATACCCCAGTGTACTATTTTTACTATAATATGGATAAAGAATATAGTTAGTGTTGGTACTTACGAAGCCATGTTTGTCAGATATGTTGTTCGTTAGTTTGAGTTTGTGGAAAGAGACTGTTTTCTGCATCCACTGTTCCCCCGTTGCCGGTGAGTCGGGATGAATGTACATCCTTTTGGGCATCTCAGGGTCAGCTTTGCCCGCCACCATCCATCGACTGTGAAAAAAGAATATTTTGGCCAATAGTTTTGGAGGATAAAGTTGCCTAGGTAAAATAGGGTAAAAATGAATGACCATTTCATAGAGTCTTTATTTTTCCTATTACATCAAGATATTTCTATGAATTTATAACGATAGAGAGAACATAATTTAAATATTACCTATTTTACTACTTCGATATTGAGACAACAAAAATCAGTGTGAAATCCGGTTTCTTTTTATTGTAAAACTATTCGTCGATAATCAACTTCAAGGTCTTTAAAAATTGTACCGAATAAAGGGCCGTACACACGCAGGTTTTTTCAAGTCTTTCCACCAGACTTTTTGCTAAGCTCCTTCTACTTTTTCAATGAGAATATAAGAAAAAATGATAAAATTATTATATATTTTAGTTTGTGTCCATGATACCTACAGGTATCATGGATACAAACTAAAATAAATAATAATTTTTATCGTTTTTTCTTATATTCTCGTGGAAAAAGTAGGAGGAGCTTAGCAAAAAGTCTGATGGAAAGACTTGAAAAACCCTGCGTGTGTACGGCCCTTAAGACGCAAAGGTTAATAATTGTAAATCTGACACTAGTATCAGAATGATATTCAAGTTTCTCACCTGTTATGGAATTTGTATCTACAGTCGTCTGCAGACACTATGTCCAGCAGGAGGATGTACTTGGCTTTAGAATCTAAACCAGTGACTCGAAACTTGATTTGGGGGAACATTTGTCTGAAAAAAGAACGAGAAACTATTTAGTATATTTGAAGGTAGAATAGACAAAAAGTATGAAAATAAAATACCTAATCCCAGGTAGCAATGTTTCTCGGGCCAGTATCGGGACAACATTGGCCCGAGAATCATTGCTATCCGGGATTTATTTAAGGAATAATGTAGGATATTGGTAAGAGTACTCTATAAATCTAAATATCAGACAGTTGAAAATTATACATGAATTTATGCATTATAAGGAACACGAACTAACTAACCATTCTCTTGTTGTTTTCCTGTTTTAATGTCTTAAACTAGAAATAATTATAAGCTATCGTACATTTTCCAAATGCTATTTCTGGTAAATAGTTTGAAATCATAGAATTAGTTGATGCAAACCAGTTCATCGATGACACTTCATCAACAAAAGAACTCTCTCGTCTTATTGACTATTCATGAAAGCTTCCAAACGATGGAGAATATTATTCATTGCTTTAAATTATTGACTTATTGCATTAATTATTTACTGCAATTTTTATTGAATTGCGAAATAACATGCAAGAAAATTTTGGAGAAATGGTTAGCAAATTGGAATGCTGTGATTTCATCAACAATTAGGTTTTAGAATTTGCATTTCTTTATTGCAATTTAATTTTTTGATGTATTTATTGTTTTATTAGTACCAGTGAAAACAACAATATCATCTACAACACATTTTCCCAAAAAGAGACAAATTAGGCTATTTAAATGTGTAATATTAATTTTGTTATTAATTAAGTCAATTACGAATCAAGAAAATGAAAGACATCAAGCTAAGGAAGCTTAAAATTTGAGAAGCTTTATATATTATTAAAAAAAACTATTAAGTTTAAAATACTATGACCTACTTTAGTTTCAAGAAAAGTTAGACCATAAGTTTGTTGAGTTTAATATATTAAATAGGTTGCTCATAATTATATTCGAGCTGTATAATTAGAATATTAAATTTAACTCTTTAATATATTGAAATCTGACTTTCCAATAGAGAAGCGCCAATTCGATTCGAAAGCGCCCTAAATATTTATCGGTGTTGAAAAGCTTCCCTCCAATAATCTACCACACCTTGCCTCATTATCTCCTTTTTAGAAGCTTAAATCATTATTTTTGTGCTTCTAATCAGCAGAAGGGAGCCCCTCTAAGTGGATCTGAAGACTCTACCCACCAAGGGACTATAGAAACCGTCAAAAGATGAGCACTCGCCATGATAAAGCCAGGGGACGTAGAAAAATTAGGAGACTATTTTAAAGCTAGTCATTTAGAGGTAAGTATGATAAGTATTCCATGAATACACACTAATTCCAAAAACAATTTCTACATTTTTCAACAAATTGAGTTTAGAGAATGAAAGGCTTTCCTTAAAGCAAAATAACTTTAGTTGTCAGTGCATCTGTAAGTAGCGTCAAGAGACATTGTTTTAGTAGCACGAGGTATTTCATCGTTCTGAGGTGTGAAGATGGCGGGTGGGGGGTGGTGTGCCCTGTTATTTCTTCTGCCACTTGAAATGCACGAGAAAAAGAAATAAAAAAAGGGGTGACGCATTTCGCCACTCTCTCCCAAAAGAATTCGGCACTCCTAAGTGTCATATTGTTGTTCAAGGAGAGGGGGGAGTGGGGGTGTTTGGTGTTGGGGGTGTGAAAAGAAGGGGTGGAACTCTATCGAGCATGAGAACATTGTTCGGACGACTCGTTTTGTTAATAGGCGAAAATGTAACAATGAAGTGTAGCACTCGTTTTCCAGGTGAAATCCAACTTTTAAAAGTAATATTTTCACTAAAATGATCTGGTAATATACCTTTTACTGATTTTCGGTTTTAAAACATAAAGTGATAGTGGAATGTTAAATATAGTTAAACAACTTCGATAATTACTCATGAATTAGCCATAGTACTTTTTAATTTCGAACTTTAAACTGGAAAATTCTTGCCGATTAGCTAGCGAGTGATTATGTATTTCTAGCGTGTATAGCGCGTCTCGTCCCAGCCCGCGTCGCCAGTCCCCACGTGAAGGGCGCTCGAGGTTCGCAAACAAAACAGTCTCTCCAGCCGGTGCCTATAGTCCAAAGACAAAAGAACGCGCACACAAACAAAAAAATGAATATAGCACCAAAATGAAGGAGAATTCATACCTACACACAGTCACTCTTAGAAATTCAAGCCTCAACAGCCAGATAATCTAGAAGCAACGATTTCCAAACTGTCGATTTCAAAAAATGCAATTTTTCAGTCGAAATAATCACACTGTTTACAACTGACAAATGAATTCAAAAGGTATCACAAAATTCGTAGATTTTCAGCACTCTATAATTCATACGCATGTTTTATTGAATAGAAATGATAGGCAATTGTAGAAATTACATAATTGCATAGATTCATTTGAAAAGATCTATTTCCTTCCTCATAACCCATAATTAAATTTCAGTTGTCGAGTACCTAAGCAAAATGTCGCCTCTAACTCTTGGTACAGGAAATGTAAAGTGATAAATAAAATGTCGTAATGGTTGTGAGGCGTACAATATACGAGTGCAGCGATATATAATTGAGACTGTATTCTTTAAATTACTTATCATTAAAGATAATATAAAACTGTGACTTCCTTCCACAATTGTGAAAACCTGCAAGGGTATGATAATATGGCAACTGATGAGACTTCAAATTATTCTATATTTCAAAATAAAAAATCGAAGATGTTTGTGATATAAATATAAAATATCGCACTCTGCTTTGATGAGAGCGAGTGTGAAATTAAATCTTTTAATTATATCCTTTGAATGTTGCTGAAGGAACTTGGTTAGGCATTGATGAAAAGAAAGTAAACATAGGACTGTTTGGAACCAACACCGTGACCAAAAGGATTCCAGAGTTGAAGGGAAATGAATAAAACGGTGACGATTCAATTGGAAATTGTGGCCAGTAGTCTATAGTCTGCTGAGGAAGAGAGTCTATGAAGAAAGATACAGAAAAAAATTGATGGTACTAGTTTGGATTTTAAAACAAAAGCTAATGGTATTTCATAAAAAAAATTCACAGTGTTCTATCTTTAATGCAGAGTTGAGAAATCTATGAGTGAATACCTAATTAACGTGTTATCGTTGAAATAACTAGCAATGTAAGTGGGACTTCATGTTTTGACACAGACAGTACTGCTGATCATCGAACCAATCTATAATCCCAATAGAGAAAAAGTGAATGAAGATCGTAGAGTGTAGTTCTAAAGTGCGTGTAGCTGATACCATCTCAATCGGTAGCAGATACGTGTACACACATTCAGCAGACACTTTCTGAAACGATATCAGATCAACATAAACTGAAAAGGTATAAGACAACAAACCTGATGTTGCATTTAACTCTATAAATCATCCACAGAAACAAATGCTAAACAATACCACTCTGAAAATGTATCATTATATTTCATGCGTAATTACAAAATGGTAGGTATTTTTTTAACTGTGTGGTAGCTAAAGCTATCCTTATCAAGATGTTATATTTACTGTCAACACTTTGTGGGTTCACACACCACAAAGAAGAGCTGACTATGGTACACAAAAAGCCTCAGGCCATTCTCTGTTTATTTCTAAAGGTTTTAAAATGTCGAGAGCATGTCCAGATTGTATCTGATAGTGAGGCACGTAGCGGCCAAGCGTTCAGTGGTAATTGAGACTAAAAAAAGATCTTGCAGCTACCGTTTAATTGTCATCTAGGTATTGATTCTACTCTAGGCCTCAGCATAACCCTGACTCAACTTACCCATTGGAATTTGTGAGCAGGGTAAGGGCATGGGAATTTTATAACTTTATTCTATTTTAATCATTAAGCAAGATTGCACCATCTTCTCGAAATGTACAACTTCAAGGAATGTACACATCAAATATCATCCCGAGTTGTAAATGGTGTAGCATCTGCAAGCAAATTACAGTGAAAATTCTACACCATCTAACAGAACTGAAAAGGAGAGGTTCTTAAACGGCTTCAAGATATTCTAAGGCGTAAGGGAGTATTTAGGAGAATTTAGGCGCCTGCATATAATAACTCGTAAAATATGCAACATTCTAGCACACTTTCGAGCACTGAAAGCTGCAAAAGTGGAGCTAAATGGCTAGAAATGAAGTGATTGGTGGAGCTATGTCCTAAAAGCGTGGGCTATTTAATTGTGACATAATCGAGATGCTGAGAATTTATCCTAGTCAATATAGTCTCTGTAAGCATAGCGTCCACAGATTAAGGAGGTACTTAGCACTGTCACAGATAAAGTTGCTTCTTAATAAGGCTGAGCAATAAAGTGAATACAAAAGCCTAATTAATTGAATGGATGGGTCTATTCTGGCTAACTAATGCTGGAGACACACTGTTCTGACTTCTCTGGCTGGCTATCTTAATTATAAGTAACATAGCGTAACCAACGATCGGAGCTGACAGTTTGGTCGGTGAGCAGCTTATCTCTACAACCTGTAATCATGTGACGTCTTATCAGCCAAAACAAAACTGAAGATGAGGCATTAAACTTAACTACTGACTTTACCAACGCGCAAAAACTAAAATAAATCACTTTATACATCACACGGAATAGGAAACCGTTATGGTTCGTAGATAATTGAACCTTGGTATGTATGGCTGGTCAACATGAACAACCTACGATCTACAGAGAGCCTGTGTCCCCTTATGACAAAAAGCCCAGCCATAATTGGCAAGCTGTTAAGAGAATAATCGATACGGAGATATGAACACTGCTAAGCAATTATTGTACGACGACATAGCCAGGAGACGAAGAGAGTGAGTGTGATGCGGGGGAACTGTGAGTGTGATGCGGGGGAACTGTGAGTGTGATGCGGGGGAACTGTGAGTGTGATGAGGGGGAACTGTGAGTGTGATGCGGGGAAACTGTGAGTGTGATGCGGGGGAACTGTGAGTGTGATGCGGGGGAACTGTGAGTGTGATGCGGGGGAAACTGTGAGTGTGATGCGGGGGAACTGTGAGTGTGATGCGGGGGAAACTGTTAGTGTGATGCGGGGGAACTGTGAGTGTGATGCGGGGGAACTGTGAGTGTGATGCGGGGGAACTGTGAGTGTGATGCGGGGGAAACTGTGAGTGTGATACGGGGGAACTGTGAGTGTGATGCGGGGGAAACTGTTAGTGTGATGCGGGGGAACTGTGAGTGTGATGCGGGGGAACTGTGAGTGTGATGCGGGGGAACTGTGAGTGTGATGCCGGGGAAACTGTGAGTGTGATGCGGGGGAAACTGTGAGTGTGATGCGGGGGAAACTGTTAGTGTGATGCGGGGGAACTGTGAGTGTGATGCGGGGGAACTGTGAGTGTGATGCGGGGGAAACTGTGAGTGTCATGTGAGGGAAACTGTGAGTGTATGCGGGAAAATCGGAGAATGAGTGCGAGACAAATTAATGCAAGAAATTATCATACCATTTCCGAAACATGGAAAATAGTTTAGGAACGTACGATAACCTTATCTATTTCTGGATGGTGAAACTTTTAAAGAACCGATGTAACGTTAGCCAATAAAAAATCACTAAAAAATAATTATTTATACAAATAACATATATATCATCAACTAAGTAAACATTATTAATCTACAACTATCATTGATAATCGATCCAGTTGTCATGAAACTGAAATAAATAATGTAATTTAATAGAGCAGAAGAGCAAATAAATATGAGAAAATTATGAGAACTCAGTGAGGATGCATTGCACATAAAACATGTTGAGAAGTGCATTGCAGTTGAACAAATGTAAAGCAATCTGTCAGATATATGTGCACAAAGAAATGCTAGTGGATATAATTGACTTTTTAACGGCGTTAGATGGTTAGGTGATTAGCTGGAGCATTATTTCACCCAATAAATAATAGCCGCAGCTAATCCCGATAAAGCGCGTGATACACGTCATCATCAACTGAAACTAGCACCTGGCAACATATACAAGCTACCTATATAATAGTTTACCTCAAATAAATAATGTTTTTTTAACTATCCTTCGATAATGAATATAAAAATGCAAATACAGTAAGTTGAAAAGACGATAGGGAAGATATTGTGTCGCCATTGCAGTTTCTGATGAAAAACAAACAAAGAATTTTCCATGTTTGAGAGTATGTCAGACTGAGGAAACTGTGAACAGTATTCAGGGGAGGAGTTCAGAGATTCAACCATTAACTGTCTAATTAATTGAGACTTCAGAACGGCACTGTAGTTAAACAAAAGTTATAAACTTGTTATTAGCAGTGTTCAAGTATATGAATAATCATAACTAATAAGATTGGGTGATAGCAATAGACACAGTTGTAAATTCTTGGTAAAATGATTACTATCAAGAGATTTGTAGAGTTTGCTCTAACTTTTCATACTGTTTGTAGCAGATAAAATACATTTAAATAGTTCGTTAAGGTTGTTATTTAATGAGTTTGGTCTATTATCTCAACACGAGGCATCACTCCCAGACTAAATGCTAGAGTGGGTGCAATGACGTCTAACGTAGCCGGTAATTTAGCCGTCATCACCTGGTGATCTCACGCTACTAATCAGCCAGAGAATCTGCCACTGCTGCTGGAGAACTGTAGCATAGCATGAAAACACACACATGCTCAAATTATAAACACACTTAGCCGTGTGATATGTCGGACACAGAAATCAGACGTAAGGAGTTCTTCTTCTGCTTAGAGTTCATCAAATAGCTACCTATAATGAAAGTATCCTAATTTATTACATAACAATAGGAAAAATCAACATAAACTAAATCCATATGATAATTCAAATAATACTACCTATAGATTTTGATGAAAATGTACCAAATTATGAATCGATCAAATCAATAAAAATGCAACGTTTAATAAATAAAATATGGCTGTAAAATAATGTCGAGAAGCTCCAAGCTGACATTTAGAGACCCTTCCTTCGCATTTCCAAACCAAGAGCTGTTTGGACACATTTATCCATTTGTGGATTGGCAAGTAAATAAGCTGGGGGACATCTCTGAAATATTCATGGGTGCTGTGCCTAAGTTTTCTCCGAGATGGAGAGTATAGGGATGAGAGTTTCGCTTCAGTTGCTCCAAGAAACACCAATCGATAGTGCCTCAAAAGAGGAGAAGAGGGCAGGCGTTCTCTCAGCTGGAAGTCCAGACTTAGAAGGCTAATATGGTCTTCAAAATTAGCCAGATTGCTTTTGTTTTAGAATTTGAATGAATGGAAGGTGTTGTTTTCCGGAGAGGGTTGAATGGATTTGAGGGGTGACGAAATCCCAATTGAAAATTAGAGCTAATTTCAGTGCTCGGTGGAATTTTCCTAAACTTAATTCCAAAGTTTGTATATTTAATAGAGAGCAAATCTTTCTACTTTACATAGCTATGGACAGAGAAAAAATACTTCCCATTATCGCCTAATATGATCACTTAATATCTTCTTAACGGAAATTGAAATAGCTAAATTCATTATTTTTCATGTCGAGATACGGGATGCGATAGGAAATCTAATTTAAAGTGATCTCGGGCACTATACTTTCAATATGACTGATATATCATCATGTATATTTAAAGAGTCTTGTTATTATGACGAGTAATACACTGCATGCACGGTTAACACAAGCTTTAACTTCTAAAATTCTATTATTGAAGCGATTGGGTAAACTGTAGTGATCCAGTTTTAGATCTATTTTCCGTTAATTTTTAGTAACAATAATGGTATTCTAGTTTCTGATATTAATATCAGGTGATTCTCTCTAGTACCAACACGTACTGCACCAATTCGCTTCAGTTCCACATTTTTTATCCGACTTCCTGCAATTGACCAGAAAACGAGTTGTTGATCAGATAAAGTTATCGACAAGGATTATATCATTGAGGAGTGTTATATTTTATTTCATTTGTGATACCAGTGGCTACTAATGAGGCTTTTAATATTACCATTAACATTATGAAATAAATATCATCTATTACAAGAGATAATTATCACACTTGACGAATTGAAATTCTATAAAGTACCTTTAACTCTATATAATCTGTAATTCATTATTTTTATAATTATATATTTTAAAACATGAAATCTATATCAGGCATATTTTATTAATATATAAAATGATAAAAAGATCTCCAATTGGTAATAAATTTCCTTCATTATCACATATATCATATTTCACGTGTAAAATGTACAAAAATCGGATATTCATGCAAATAAGTGGTATCTGAGAACAGGTTTTTGAGTCTGAATTGAATACAAATGTTGGACATATGCTAGAGTTTATCTTTTAATCAGTTAGAAATAAGTATCAGTTAAACGTAGTTGGTACTGTTCATTAATATTATATGGTCTTGGAAGGATATTATGAAGGCAATCATCAAGAGTAGTCATTAATAGCTTCACAATTATTCACAACCAGTTCCTTGTACCACCAAGTGGCTACAGTTTCACACTATCACAATTGGCAATATTTCTCATCGAACACGTTGTACGGCAGTTGGAGTTGTGTTAGTACATGCATGTGTTCGTCACTAACTACCTACCGGATGGAGCTTGTTGACGAAACAAGCCAATATAGCTTCTATGCAATGTAGGGGAAACCTATTTAAATTCACATCTATACCGAGATGATTAAATGAAAAAACACACAGCTGATACAATTACTCATGCAACTGTTATTTATCATCTAGTTTTAGGCAAAGTTGTTACCAAGTTACACTGTGGAATAGATGAAGGAGTTAGTTATTAAAGTTTAAGAGAGACTATAAGTTATTTTGTGAATATTAATAAGAGACTCCTTCGAAGTGATATTCTCGGTGTGTAAACATTCACGTTGTTACTCCAGGAACAGCAGGTAATTTATCTTAGGTATCTAGTCATTACCGAGTTGGTATATACCTCTATTACTCGCCATTCAGCCCTATTACGCCCAGACCAACCGAGTATTAAATGATGCCTGGTCTAGAATTAACGCGTACACAGCTTGTTACCACCTTGTTAGCGCTATGACGGACGAGCGGAGTGGTTAACCGGCCAACCTAATCGAGGACTCGATCCAAATCGGTAGCAGGGAAGTTGTGCGCGGCGGATACGCGCTCCAACACTTCCACCATCGACTACTTTTTCGAAAGATTGGACATTTTTAATGATTTATTGCAGGTGAATAGACTAAATTGGTGTTTAATTGATTGGATACCGGTGATAATTTATAGTTCTTCTTAGAGTGAATAAAAACATAGCTATTATATGGTGAATTAAGAAGATTACTGATATGATATGGCATTATCAGCACACACTAGTTTTGTTTGTTATTTTAAGCTGTTGGCGGGAAATAAGGAAACGAGTTGAGCTAATTTCCTGAGGTCCAAAAGAGTGGACTCCGCCTTGCGGTAATTGGGCAACACTGCGTGGGCTTGGCGTGTATAATTTGACAGATATCAATTGGCTGTTACAAATTGATGCTAATGACAATATTGGTAAGATTAGTATTTGCTTTGCATGTAATTTCAGTTACGATGGATGAGGTGAAGGAAGGACTTTCGCGTAATGAATTGCATACTCAGGTGTCGAAAGGAATTCGAACAGACGATCATTGGATTTTACACACGAAATGAAAATTAGAAGGTGGAAACTTGATAATATGATAATAATGTATTTAATTAATACATTATTTAAAACATGAAGAAATAATGAAGAGTTTAACCATAGAAAACGACAATAATAATTTCAGAGTTGATATCTCAGTTATTTTATGGAATGGTAAAAAATTCAATTATATTTTTAAGTAATCATAGCAGTCGCAAGTTTTACATTGTCTTCATTTAATGATGCATTTAACTTGCAATTGCTTGCAGTGAATCTTTTCAATTAGTATCTACAGGTCACAGGAGGTAAAGATATCAAGCTCAGGAATGTCACGACTGTAATAAGTACAATATTTATATTTAAAGACCACTGCTATCGCCATTAAGAATACCTCAGCTCTATTTATCAGGCCTCACACATTTCTTGACATGAATCAAATAGTTATCCCTATGGAGCACACAAGGCCCATAGTGTACCACACGGTAGTGAACTCATGGCCGCTATGTCTAACCGTCCCTTCGCATGACTGTCACCCATCAGATGGCAACCAAGTTATACCTCCACACTCTGTAATTAGCAGTACTAAAACCAGCCAAAATCAAAAGGTTTCAATTTCACTGATGTATGTACGTGTCTCCGTCAAATATTCATCAATGTCTTCATAGAAAATTGACGGATGTGCCCAAGTTATTCCAGTACTCTGTTTTAGAAGCAAAGTCTGGAGGGCTGAAGACACTTCGGAATGATTTAGAACAAAAATATTCCGTGTGAAGCAAGGAAAGTAAAATTTGTATCATATACTAGTATGCATTCAGTGCCTAATTTCTATCAATAAAATTGCATAATAAATAATTTTGTAAGAGTCACAAATTAAACTTAAATTATAATTTCTGTTTATTTAAATATAGCACTGAATATTAATGAATTAATGAAAAAAATAACTATATCATTAAATCAGTTTACAAAATACATGTAATATAATTAAATATATATAGGCCCCCCGTGGTTAGTAAACAGTTTCCTAATTCCAAAACTGCAAATCCAACGCCAACAAATCACGTTTCAATCACCACTAATAATAACAAAGAGGAATACATTAAATACAATGGGATAATCAATAGAATTATTATGTGTCTATATCTTACAGCCAATTAATAACAAATACCAGAAATAGATAGTAATGAATCAAATGTTTGTTTCAACACTTGCACCTATTAAACTAAATACAAAAGCTGTTATGAAACAATAATAAGATACGATAGAACAGTCTGACATTGACAGACTGTTGTACATAGCTAAGGCATATAATAGATGAGAAAGAATTACATGTACTATTAATGAAGGATGGAATAATTGCGGTAAAGATAAAGTATTTAATGTGATGTTAAATAGAGTATCAACTAACATAGGCACATATTCCTGCAGTACTAATTATTAAGCTATCATTATAAAATGTTTTGAATATAAATAAATAATAAAAAGTACCTTTAATTCAGATTACCGCTACATTATATCATAGAATGATTTATCAAATCAAATTCTATTTATTTACAATTTATAACTTCCTAAATAAAGGAATGATAGAACATCTTCGCTATTTGCCAATTTGCAATAAGAACAGAAATCACAATGTTGAACTGAAATGGAAATGTTTTCATGTGAACATTCCCTGAAGCAGTATCAGTGATACACGCTGTGATACAAGCAGTGTCTTTAGTGTGAGTGGTGTATCACTGATACAAGCCATGTCTTTAGTGTGAGTGGTGTATCACTGATACAAGCCATGTCTTTAGTGTGAGTGGTGTATCACTGATACAAGCCATGTCTTTAGTGTGAGTGGTGTATCACTGATACAAGCCGTGTCTTTAGTGTGAGTGGTGTATCAGTGATACAAAGAGTGATACATCAAAGATGCAGAGGCGTGTTACGTATTCACGGTAAGAGGATTCACAAGATGCATAAACATTTCACTCATTTATTGGGGGATTTGAAGAAATAGATCCAAGTAAATAAGAGGATTTGGTATCGGAGAGGAGATACACTCTAGAGGGGGTTTATTTAACTGTCCCTCTCACTCTCTTCTTTCTAGGAAAACACTTTGCAAGAGAAACAACAAAATGAAGAGAGAATAATAAATAAAATAGGAAATACAGTTTAGACATAAGAGTGCAATTTTATAGGCATTTGAAATTTATATCAGAGTTTCAATATAACTAAATAACCAAAGCAATATCAATAAAATAGAGTAATGTTGGTTTCAGGAAACAAACCATTTAAAAGCTTTAAAGTTTAATGTACATTTGAGGGAACAATCACCAATAACATTTTCCAAACCCATTTGCATAATGTTGCTTTGAAACAACATTGACATTTTATTATTTGAACATGAATTAGATATTTAACAATAAACTATCATTTTAGGACCCTAGTGGACATTTTTTTTTTATCAAAAACGTATGCCATAAAGGTATACAGACAATATTTTTCCATTAAAAACAAGAAGGATAAAATCTTTACAGAAGAGGAAATTCCTTCAGGAACTACGAGTGAGGGGTTGAGTTCCCTGAAGGGGTTGAGGTATACATATATTACATATATAAACATATATTTACAGTTCATAAATTCATAAATGTGTTACAACTGGAATAATAATTTATAATTTATATTATCCAAGTTTATAAATGCAGTCAATATAATGAATGGCATGAAAAATACATCATACTCTTATATAAGAAGGGAAATTGTTGTATTGAAATATATGAAATAAACAATATATTATAAAGATAATTTATTATAAGATATATTTTAATAAAGTGAGATGATAATTGTGGTTATTTTACTCAATATAATGACTATCATGGGAAGAAATAATATATTCATTGACCTATAGAATATTATATGAAAGTTGTTTCATTTTAATTATATGGAAGATGGAGAAAATATATTGAATAAGTAGATTGAATATTTAATACATTTTATGAATAGATTTAAAAGTAATAGAAAATAAATTGGTAACATGAGTAGTTAAATTAAAGGCAAATTAATTCTATAGCCTCCCAAGAAATGTTAGACTAAATGTCAGAATATTCATCTCTAAGTTATTTATTATTAATGTCATTATATGGATATTCATTAAATTGATTAGGCTATTTTGAGCAAAAAATAAGGATTACTTTAGGAATATTACAATTTAAGGATTTTTAGTAAATTAATAAGAAAATATGATGTTTGATTTATCAATAATTTAAATATTTTGTCCTTAGATTTTAGAAACAAATAATAAATTTTGTTTGAAATGTAAACTAATTTAGGTTTGATATTCAAGTAACTATTTCCTTCTAATTCATTAGCATTAATATGTTTGAATATAAAATGTTTTTAATGGAGAATCATGTTATTATAAGCAGAATAATTGGTTTGGTCCCTCACCTTCCACATTTAGTGATTACCATCTCGGTGCCAAATTTATGAAATTTCTCCCATAGCTCCTTGGTTTCCAAAGTAACTTTGGGGTCATCCACAACTCCATCTTCCTCCGGAATCATGGACCTCAGGGGGTTCCTGAGGTGCTGGGCCTGTGAGAGGATATCTTCGGGGCAACTGAAGGGCCCCATCGAGCCAGGGAATTTGGGGAAGAGGCTGTAGGGGGAAGGAGAAGTGGTGGATGGAAGCCCAAGCCCGTGTAAATAAGATGGCGACTGCGTCAGCAGAGAATTGACGCTGAAATCTGTTGGTCTCTGGAGGAAGAGTGGATGGTAAGCCATGGTGGAAGAGGAGAGATGTGGAGGAGGCAGGTGAGGAGGAGGTGGAGAAGATAGAGGTGAATTCATGAGATGTCCAACCTCACCGCGTACGTTATCGAAGCGCATGTGGAAGAATTGACAAAAAGCACCAATAAATTTATTCTTGTAAGTGGAAGATCATGAAAATTTTCTGCAAGTAATATTTTTTAATACAATTGATAAAGTTAAATCAAGATCAATTTATCATTTGTTACATTTTCGATCAGAGAGAACACACACTTCACTTTACTGAATAACTATTCAACAGTTCACACAGGTTCAACACTTGAAAAGCATAAGACCAATATCGGAAAGAGCGGCGGAGAATAACCAAGAGTATAATCGGAGCGTCTCCGTGCTCACACGAGGATAAGGTGTGACAGCACTGCTAACAAACCGACTCAGCGGGCGTTTGAACCTACACTGTCTAAAACTGACGTCTCGCACCCGCCAACCGTGACTCTCGACACTCCATCAGCCAATTGAGAGTCACAGACACCTTATGGGAGGAGCTTCGCCGTCACCTCGACTTTGCAGTTTGCATCGGCGGCAACACATCCAAAATTCACACGCAAACACGTCAAACATTGAAACCACATTGTGAATCAAAGAATCGATATTTTCACTTGCAGTATGAAAAATAAGTAATGGATAAAAGTTCTTTGGATTTAAAGGATGAGAAAGGGTAACACCTCTCCTGCAGACAATGAGAGAGCCTCGGCTGGAAGAGGTGGGAGGAGGTAGTGGAGTGAATTAATCTGGTGGCGCGAGAAGTCCCGCCTCGAAGTGCGAGGGAGGCTGACAAGCGGCACCGCCATAACACTCACTCCAAACCCCTCTGCCCCGACCATTTGAGGACACAGGCCTGCTTCACACTGTCACCCACAGTATATATTACCTCTACAGTCTATCTAACATCGCCAGATAAAAGCCCATGAGCAATTGCGCTCATTTAACTAGTATCAAGAACACAGAAGATATGGTTTGGCTAAGAATGCGACTGTAGTCTCAGATAATCTTAGAAATCACATGTAAAGCTCATTATGATTTGCTTCACTTCAGTTAAATCATTGAGCTAAAATTTCTTACAACATACAAATAGCATATTAATTACTTCTTGATTCACCAAGAACGAGTGGGGGCACTTCGTGTGAATATAAAAACTTGAATACAAAGAATTATTTACCGAAGATATACATCAAACATATATGGTGAGGCTTCGTTAAAAAAATAGAAAAAAGCTTATATTGTTATCATTAAAAAGCTGTCGATAAGACAAAATACACTAATCTATTATCCTTAATTGTATCATTATTGAATAAAGTTGTTCGTTGTGCATAGGTCTCTCTTTTTGTTTTGTTCATGATACATCTATATCTGTCCTCAATCTCCCACCCAGGTAGAAATTTATGACAGGGTCGTAGAAGATCGAGTGGGGTTCCTTTTAATCTTCTGCAGCCCCACCATACCCTCTTTATTGGGCATAGTTGTGATGATGAAAGTGCCTTTCTCTGCCACTGAGGGTAATGTACTCACTTCCCTCCAAGCAATTTGCCCTCGCGTTTGTTCTCTCAAAGCCCCCTCGACTCAATATACGTTTAAGCCCCCAAACGCCTTCGTAATCTGGTAATAAGGGATTACCATCAGACGAGAGCGACTCTTTCAGCCAAAATTATAGGCTTTTAACCTTGCGACTGATAGCCGGATTACAGGACGGACTTCTGCGGCGTACAGCTGAGCTACGCAAGTGATAGTTTGATTGTCGAGAAAAGACGGGTATCGAGTGCATGGGATTAGTGGGACTGGCGGGGGAGATTATTCCTCTCGAGGGAAAGAAATTATCAACAAATGGACATCACTTAAATGAGATTAATCACATAATTTGGGGGTAATAAGTCATATACGCACGCTTACTATCATCCGATTATTTTAGTTTTCTAGAATATGTTTGGCGAAGTTTTTGTGAAATGTTGACGAATACAGTGACTACCAAATTGCATTTACTTGAACTCCTGAATACGTTTGAAGTGCAAGAGACGGAAACTTTGAACGGAATATTTTTAAAGATTCAGTTCGTTGCTTCAAAAACGATCTATATAAATCTACTCTCAAATTGTTAATAGTTTCAAATCTTGTTTAACGTATGCCATGAATATATATATATATATATACACGCACTCAGGATAATATTTATATATGAAGACAATAGAAGAGAAGCTTCGACGCAGATCTACCTATTATGAAGACAACATTTAATATTGAACAATGTAAGAAGAGCTCCAAGAACAGTGTAGAGGCCTAGAGACTCTGTGAGAGAAACACTCAGCATTATAGGCTAGCTACTTCTACTTCTCTTTCTGGGAATAATTTTAAGCAAGAAGCCAGCAGAAAGTCTTGCCATTAAGTGCAGGATCCATTACCGTCTTAGGCTCAAAGACTCTTTGGAGGACATTTACGTTCCAGTCAAAGTGTTCCTTTTTTGCAAGGAAAGAAGGCATGGGCATAGTTTGGACAATGATGTTGCTCTCAATACTGACATTCAAGGAGTATATTGTTTCAGCATCATCATCAAATGGCTAAACTCTTAGTTCTCTTACCAAACTCTTATTTTCACGAACCATATATATGACAAATATACAAAATGATTCAAAGACATCATTATAGAAAGAGTTTCAACATGAATGATATGCCAGAAAATAAATTCGGAATATTGTTCTCAAAAAAATAACAGTAAATAGTTTCACAATTAAAAAGAACCCATTTGAAAGATCATTTTCAGCAGTAGGATACTCGTCTTGGAATAGTTGCCATTGTGCCAACTCGTTGCTCATTAGCTGAGTCCTAAATGGTGCGCTCTGGTTCTTAGGGGGTGATTCGGTGTGATTATCGAGACCGTAAATACAGCTGCTGTCGTTTGTTCTTAGTGGATACGAACCTAATACCAACAAAAAATTTGGACCAGATGCCACTGTAACAAAATAAGTCTCTTGCAAAATGAAAATACTTGGCAAATTGATTGATCAGCTTAAGCAATAATAAATTATGTAACAATTAATTTCAATGTAAGTAAATGGATTATTCAATTTGTAGAATGAAAAGGAATAAATATTTTTACAGCTAACCTGCTGATGATTGGTCACCTAGCAGTCTTTTAAATCACTTACTGGCTTGCAACCTATTTTCTAGGGGCTGATACTCGATTATCGTAGCTACTGGAGTTTATGAAGAAGTCTTTTTTTCGGTTTGTGCGGACTTAAGTAATGTGAAAAGAGGCGTACGTTAGGCAGTGTATTGCAGCGTGGCACGCAAGCCGTGCATGCATGTATAGTCATTGCAAGGAGCTGCTCAACTGACCACACAAAAAAGATGCTATATGGCCTCGTGGAGGGGAGTTATGGCCCTCGCAAAAGAGGCACGGTATTGAGGGGAGTACATAGGGAATATACACACAATATACAGAGAGTACATAGTGAATACACAGTGAGAATACACAGTGAGGGGAATACAGAGACAATACACAGTGAGGGGAATACACAGACAGTACACAGTGAGGGGAATACACAGACAGTATACAGTGAGGGGAATACACAGACAGTACACAGTGAGGGGAATACAGAGACAATATACAGTGAGGGGAATACACAGACAGTACACAGTGAGGGGAATACACAGACAGTATACAGTGAGGGGAATACACAGAAAATACACAGTGAGGGGAATACACAGACAGTATACAGTGAGGGGAATACACAGAAAATACACAGTGAGGGGAATACACAGACAATACACAGTGAGGGGAATACACAGACAGTACACAGTGAGGGGAATACACAGAAAATACACAGTGAGGGGAATACACAGACAATACACAGTGAGGGGAATACACAGACAGTACACAGTGAGGGGAATACAGAGACAATACACAGTGAGGGGAATACAGAGACAATACACAGTGAGGGGAATACACAGACAGTACACAGTGAGGGGAATACACAGACAGTATACAGTGAGGGGAATACACAGACAGTACACAGTGAGGGGAATACAGAGACAATATACAGTGAGGGGAATACACAGACAGTACACAGTGAGGGGAATACACAGACAGTATACAGTGAGGGGAATACACAGAAAATACACAGTGAGGGGAATACACAGACAGTATACAGTGAGGGGAATACACAGAAAATACACAGTGAGGGGAATACACAGACAATACACAGTGAGGGGAATACACAGACAGTACACAGTGAGGGGAATACACAGACAATACACAGTGAGGGAAATACACAGACAATACACAGTGAGGGGAATACACAGACAATACACAGTGAGGGGAATACACAGACAATACACAGTGAGGAAACATATACACTATGATTTATAACACACCATTAATTATAATACACTGTGATATAATATAATAAACTGTGATTTACAAAAAACTATAATGATTTATAATACACTTTGAATTGTAATAAACTATGAACTATGTATACCAAACTTTAGTTGTGTTTATAATATAGGAATATATTGTAAATATAATATAACTCGTTTTAAAAAAATATCATTTTAAGAAATTTTGCATCGATTGAAAAAAAAATATTAGAAAAATATTACAAATTATATTAAAGAGTTGATGATTCTAACAGAGTAGTGGAAAGTTAAAACTACCATCAACAGTTGCACATAAAATGCAACGGTTAAATAATTAAATTTCATAAGAGTTATCTTAATTGTTCTGCACATTAACGGTACACAAGCTCTTCATTTATTTATTAGAGTGTCTAAGTGAAGGTACAGAAGTCTTTAGTTCACTAAACAGTCAATCAAAGGAGAAAAACAAAGCTGAGAGCAGGTGACACTACCTAATAATGGATGACTCTTGTCTAGAGCTTTAAAAATAAGTCTCCCTATAATGTGGCTAAATGTCGCAACAATTGAAACCAAACAGAAATAGAATGAAAGCATTTGATATTTGTATGAGTCTATCAATTATCGTCAGGGAGAAAATAAAGAAAATGTGTGATGTAGAACTGCAATTAGAAGCTTTATACAGTTTAAATTTAACAATTATTAAACATCGATTTAACGGTTCCACATTTTCTATCATATAAAAAGTATAGAATAATAATATATATTAATTTCATAATACCTGCAGGTTAAATAAAAATAGAAATTATTTTATCTTTTTTTCTTGTGTGATCGAAAAAAGTGCATCGGATGGTTTTTTTTTTAATTTTTTAAAAAGAAAATATTTCAAACCATCGAAATTACAAGACATGAAATATATATAAAATATAAATTTAAAACGATATTTATATAATAACAGTTTATTGCATTATATATTTTTTGTTTTTAGCTATAAGGAGTTATAAAATATGTCTCAAACACTGATAGTCATATATCTGACGTCAAAAGGAAAATGAATACAAAGCACCTTGAAAAAGCAGACAGAAGGGAAAGTAGATCGAAGGCTCCAAGTCACCTTTTACCTGTAAATAGAAATGCTCATGGATGCAGTAAAGCTACTTCGTGTATACTGTCATCAAAGAATTTGACGATAAGGAACACAAACAGCGGTGACTATTCTCACTAATAAAAGAGGAAAATGAAGAGGTGACAGTACATTAAGCATATGATAAAAAATATAATAAACAGAAGAAAAATTATTTTTTATATATTTGACCAAAGGATAACTATTCCAAATCTAAGAATATATCCTCACTTGTGAATTATGTTACTTACTCGAAGACATGTGTTGTATAATGTCACTGTGGGATATATTTGATTTGCCATCAGATATCACGGATGTTTTTTCAGAGCACCATCAAAGATACATGAAGATCACGATCTATCGGTGACATTTGCAGTGTTTTTTTCTCCTTGAGAAGAACTGTCTATCCTTTGAGCTATTATTGAGAGCAATTAGTGAGCTGTGCAAAGGGAATCTTTTAAACCTGAGAAAGGTTCTCCTGATTAGTTCTCGATATTGTTCTTGTGAATTATTACTGTAGGTATCATCTTAGAAAAGGAATCAAAATATCACGTAGTCATGTTGACTATAAACAAAAGATAAACATTCATTTATTCATGTGAACATGAAATATTGTCAAGACACGGTGGTTCCCGTATGAAAAAAATGAATTTGTGAAAATAGAGAATTTGTTGATTCTATAATTATTATTTTTAATATTCTTTGTTTTTTTTTATGAAAACTTTGACGGTAAAGGTGCACATATAAGCTTCGACTGAGATCGTCGAAGCTATTCTTCCTTTTCTGTTATTTTATTAAATATTAGCAATCAAATAAAAATTTGTAGTAGATATCATGGTATTGCTATAGTTATAATTTAGTAGTCTTATCGAATATTCATTTCGTGGTTTCTGGCAAAAAAAATTGTTTGAATATTTTTACTTTCATTTCATTTGTAAAAAATAAAATTCTAATCTTATTTAAAAAGAGAAAAATTATCAACCGAATGTTATATTTTAATGTTAAATATCCAATATACAGGGTGACCCACAAAAAAGTGTACCTTGCAAGTTTGAATTAATATAAATTTCGTACACGTACAATCTTGAGCAATGACGGTGGCAGAATGGATTGGATACATGAAAAAAATCTAATTTTTAAATTTACTTCAACTCATTTTATAAGTACCTATGAATACGATATTTATATTAATTCTAAGATGGGTACACGTTTTTGTGGGCACCCTGTATAATACGCTACATATGTCTGTCTTGGTTCTAGGAAATTTCGGTCTTGCAAAATTTGGTCTCGAAAACTTGGTCTCAGTTTATAATGGTGTTATTAAAGAACAATAATAGAAAAAGTTGAAATTATGAATTCTAAAATGTGTAGTTTATTTATTAAAAACGAATAACATCATTATAACTGTTGTAAAATGATACGTAACCTTAGTAATTTTGACGTGTTTTTGACATTTATTTAACATTAGATTTGAGCGGAACATTCGGTCTCAGGTATAAATAAGATTTATGAATCTCCCTACCCCCCCCCCCCCTCAGGTATTCATACAATCATGAAGTGTGCAGTACAACAAACTAGCGGATACAGCAAACTACATAACGATCATTTATGTTGAGAGGTCATTTATAAATCTGAGACCGAAATTTACGGCCATCGTCCGTCTGTGTGTGTGTTACTTGGAGCATCATTACTCACAAACGGTTAGACCTAAAGACTTGAAGATTTACAACTTTTTAGAAAGTCGTGTCCAATTTAACCTGTTAAAAGGATTTTTCGAAATTCAAACAGACTCTCGAATTATTAACACTTGATTAATAATTGGATACATAGGAATTAATACGACATATTTCCCGGATATTTACAGAGACTATCCAACAGAATGGGCTGAAATTTCCTGGAAACCTTCGGCCTATTGTCGTACAGAACGATATTGATTTTTTTGATAAAATTCGAACGGGTTTTTTAATTATTCGAATTTTAAGTTATAATGGAATAATTGATAGGGATTTAATTCAAGTAGGGGAATACATGGTAACATACGAAATGAATAAAAAATTTTTTTGCTATAATCGAATCGAAAAAATATCTAAAAAAATAACTGCGTGAACCGTTTTTCGAAATTCAAAGTATTTTTGGAGATATGCCGAAATTAAAAAATTAAAATCCATTCTTGTTTTCATTTTTTTCACGAAAATAGATGACATATTTTGAAGATTGAAAATATAATAATTTTGATTGATTATTAACGGGTGGGAATATGAATAAATATTCGGAATGAATGATATTTAAAATATATTTAATCGAATAATAACGAATTCTACATGATTTTATTGATTAATTTAAATGAATGGATTCTATTCTATTTTTCCTATTTCAATCATTGAACTGATCGATAGAGCGAAATATTTTACTCTTCATAGTGATTATTTGAATAATGTTTAATGCGTGTAATTTGTAGTTATTTATACAGATATCTTAAAAAATATTTTATAATGTACACGAGTGCATTCTACACAAATTGATGACGTCACGGGACGAATAATTACTCTTCACTGGTACCTAATTGATATGAATTGTAATGGAAAATAGGATGTGTGTGACCCAAAATATTGAATAATATATGCACGTTAATATGCATTTTGCAGGGGTACCCACTAGTAACAAGTATATAATGCTATTAAATAAGTCAATGCAAGTACTTCTATTAAATTTCCAATTTACTTATCTTAATTATATATGATACTACATTTTTAATATTTAATAAAACAACTGAAGAGGAAGAATAGCTTCGATGTTCTCAAGAAGCTTAAACCCTATTGACTTTATACATATCTTCATTTCTTAATATAGGGGTTTAACGTCTGCTTCGGAACCAAAGGCCATATCACTGATGTCAAAAGGAAATTAAATACAAGGAACTAAAAGAAACAGTCAGAACGGAAAGTGGCTACATGAACAAAGTCACTTACTCTATAACAACAATTTACTTAAACTGTCACTGTGATAGTGTAATAGATAATCCATTTAGAATATAAGTTTATAACCAGATTTAAACCTACAGTATCATTATATTTCAGAAAAATATGAACATGATATAACTATAGTGATACAATTTTTAATGTCAACATAACTCTATCATCACCCTTTAACATTATTTACATATTTTGCAATATATTGCATTGCTGTTAGCATAAATTATATTCATGATAAATCATAATAATGACAAATTTACCACAGAACAATTCGTCTACTTAGTGTTAACTGCATCACAGCAACTCGTCTATTAACTAGCAATTAAATTGTCTATAATATATAATAATATCAGACACATTTAAAAAAATGTAAATGTGAAAATGTAACAGACATATTAGACTGCTTTGTAAAGCATCATTAGTACATAATTAGGATATAGTGACTATCATTAGCCACTATAGATAGGTACTATCATTACTGTAGATAGGTACTATCATTACTGTAGATAGGTACTATCATTACTGTAGATAGGTACTATCATTACTGTAGATAGATACTATCATTAGCTACTGTAGATAGGTACTATCATTAGCTTCTGTAGATAGGTACTATCATTACTGTAGATAGGTACTATCATTACTATAGATAGGTAATATCATTACTATAGATAGGTACTATCATTACTGTAGATAGGTACTATCATTACTATAGATAGGTACTATCATTACTATAGATAGGTAATATCATTACTGTAGATAGGTACTATCATTACTGTAGATAGGTACTATCATTACTATAGATAGGTACTATCATTACTATAGATAGGTACTATCATTACTGTAGATAGGTACTATCATTACTGTAGATAGGTACTATCATTACTGTAGATAGGTACTATCATTAGCTACTGTAGATAGGTACTATCATTACTATAGATAGGTAATATCATTACTATAGATAGGTAATATCATTACTGTAGATAGGTATACTATCATTAGCTACTATAGATAGGTACTATCATTACTGTAGATAGATACTATCATTAGCTACTGTAGATAGGTACTATCATTACTGTAGATAGGTACTATCATTACTGTAGATAGGTACTATCATTACTGTAGATAGGTACTATCATTACTGTAGATAGATACTATCATTAGCTACTGTAGATAGGTACTATCATTAGCTTCTGTAGATAGGTACTATCATTACTGTAGATAGGTACTATCATTACTATAGATAGGTAATATCATTACTATAGATAGGTACTATCATTACTGTAGATAGGTACTATCATTACTATAGATAGGTAATATCATTACTATAGATAGGTAATATCATTACTGTAGATAGGTACTATCATTACTGTAGATAGGTACTATCATTACTGTAGATAGGTACTATCATTACTGTAGATAGGTACTATCATTAGCTACTGTAGATAGGTACTATCATTACTATAGATAGGTAATATCATTACTATAGATAGGTAATATCATTACTGTAGATAGGTACTATCATTAGCTACTGTAGATAGGTACTATCTTTACTGTAGATAGGTACTATCATTACAATAGATAGGTACTATCATTACTGTAGATAGGTACTACCATTATACTATAGATAGGTACTATCATTAGCTACTATAGATAGGTACTATCATTAGGTAGGTACTATCATTACTGTAGGTAGGTACTATCATTACTGTAGATAGGTACTATCATTACTGTAGATAGAAACTATCATTACTATAGATAGATACTATCATTACTATAGATAGGTACTATCATTACTATAGATAGGTACTATCATTACTATAGATAGATACTATCATTACTATAGATAGGTACTATCATTACTATATATAGGTACTATCATTAGATAGGGACCATCATTAGATAGCTACTATCATTAGATAGCTACTATCATTAGATAGCTACTATCATTAGATAGCTACTATCATTAGATAGGTTCTATCATTAGGTAGGTACTATCATTAGGTAGGTACTATTACCATGTACTATCATTAGGTAGGTACTATCATTAGGTAGGTACTATTACTATGTACTATCATTAGGTAGGTACTAGCATCAACAGATACTATCACTATGTACTATCATCAACAGATACTATCACTATGTACTATCATCAGGTAGGTACTATTACCATGTACTATCATTAGATAGGTACTATTACTATGTACTATCATTAGGTAGGTACTATTACCATGTACTATCATTAGATAGGTACTATCATTAGGTAGGTACTATCATTAGGTAGGTAC
>CANNZV010002445.1:0-97981 GCA_947561585.1 Caprella mutica
CTACAGTATGTGTGTGATTGGTAGTAAATTGAAACTGGTAACGTTTTAAATACTAATTCAATCATTTTTTTATAATCTTAATCATATTTTCTGTCCTGCAATGGTTTTCGAGATATAAACTGTCAAGATGCATCAAAGACTACTGGAACACTCCGTATATGAAGGGCTAATCCACACCATAGCTCAGGTCACGCTCCGCTCTCGCTCTGGTCACTGTCCGGTCTCATCTTTGTGCATTCACATATTCGGTCCGGTCACGGTTCGCTCTCGCTCCAGTCCTTTCCGTTCTGAGAAGAGATACTGAGTTCATCCTATGCTAAAAGATAGGAAGTGTGAAGGATATCTACTCGTTGTGTCCTCATCTAATAGATGACAAAACTAAATTTTTCAGTTATTTTCGAATGCCTATTGGAACTATTGAAAAAATCTGTCTAAAATTGAAAACGATTTGAAAAAAGGAACATGCCACACTGTAGAAAAAATCACTCCTAGAGAAAGACTGGTAGTTTATTAGAGCCTCTAAGGTAAGAAATATGTATAATATTCAAGAAAAAACACTGAAATAATAAAACTAGACCGTGACTGGAGCGCTGTGGTACTTCACACCGGCATCGTTCAGCTCACACTCCGTTCACGGTCCAGTAAAAATATCTTCTGATTGGATCGTGACCGGAGCGTGACCTGACCGTCACTGCAAGTGGGAATGCTTTACGTGAAATGCATTTAAAGAATATTAAAATATCACTCATTATAAATGAACATTTGGTTCATTTATTTGCAATAGTAGTTAATTATAGAAGGAAATAGAGAAGATAATGATGGAGCCACCAATGAAGGAAACCAAGTTAATCTTTTGTGTCCCCATCATAAATTTCTCTATTGAAGGTTAATATATTTCGAATGAACAATACTTCTTATAGATGACATTATTTCAATTCAGTTCCATACCAAAATTTAAAAGTATAGCTCTACCTAGAGATAGAGAAAGTTATTTGGTTAAATAGCATTCAGTTATTTACCATGACCTAGACATAAATTTTTCCACGGGCACATCCTACCTTATACCAAATCTGCAAAAGTGATCAATTCGACCAAGTAATTCCAACAACTGAAAAATATGAGCACAGAGTTACTTACACAATAAATTATAGTGACTGAAACTCAAGTTTTGTTACCAATCTTTCACGGTGCCACATAATGCATGAGATTATTTAATAATATACCATAAACTGAAATGATATTTTTAATTTTGTAGAAGATATTACATCCATATATTTAAATAAGTTCATTTTAATTGGCAATGTTCCTATAGAGTATTAGAGCCAGTGGCTTTGGGTTAATTAAGAAATTGCATCTGATCATCCCGTTACTAATGGTTTGCGCAGATTAGCATCTGAATTTAGTGATCTCTGGGCCTATACTTAATGGTCTGAAAATGTTAGGCAAAATCACTTCCATTTGTCCTATTCACTCCACGGTGTCCGATTTGGTCCCTAATTTACTAATGAAATGGATTCTAGGCTCCTTCCAAAATAACGATAAGTTATGAGGAAATAAATGGGCCAGTGTAGCAGTTTAGTTAATTATATATCCTGCGTAGACTCCAGCTCGACAGTCCAAATTTATTACTTGCCTTCATTAAAAGGGTGTGTGAGCATAGCTAGGTTATGTTATTTTGGAGCTAACAGCACACTGAAAATAGCCTGTGAACGGCAATAACATGCAGAAAAGCTCATTATTAATTCCTTATTGGGGATACACTAACTACAATCTTTGGTGAGAAAACCTGTCCATATTTTCTTGCTAATAAAATTGTATTGAATATAACAGAATGAGTTTTATATTTGAAGAGGCTTAACAAACTAATTAATAGAAAGAGGTAATTCCTAACAATATTGAAGTCTCATCAAGAAGAGTCAGACATTGAATCAGATAAATAGATAACAACATGATACTATAACGTACACTGTCTTTGACACAACCAAAATTGTCTTTGTCTTAGTAAAGCTTTTTCGTAATTATCATTTTCTATTTTTAGTATTAAGAGTGTCATTTTGTGACTTAAACAAAAAAATGACTGTTGTGATTGGTGGGGTTTTTTCTTCACGTCATAAATAGATGACCAGGGTTGTCAGGACACGACCCTGTAGGGTGATGAATGGAAACCCAAACGGATGACCGCTCTCAGAGTAGAAGACTTATAGTGAAAAAGATGCACGTGTAACACAGATAGTGGTATGGTGGGCCATAGAAGATTAAGAGTGGACTACGCTCAATATTTTATGGCCGCATCATAAATTTCACTATTGTTAAGTAAATATCTTATTGTCTATGTAGTATGTATGAATAACAATTAATACATTTCTAGGAATTACGTTAAGAGTAGAATAATCTTCACATGGATCAAGAAACAGATTTACAAAGCTGTCTTCACAGTACCATCTAATAGAGTCTGAAGTTATATGTTAATGCAATGGAGATAGTCCTTCATGTTATTATACATATTTGATGACTGATTAGCTAATTGAAATTAGAAAACCCTAATCATTCGCAATCATTATAATCTGATAATCGCGAGCATAATTGATTTGATCTCCAATATTATGATGATATCATATGAATTCTGTTCACATGATCGGATAGCGTTATTAACGTCGTGTAAGCCATCCATAAATCCGCGTCTGACAAGCCCTCCTAGAACATTCAGATGACCTACTCCTACTGTCTAACTAATCCATAAAGCTTAAGATTTCTAATGACTATCATGATTTACTCTATTAATTCTATTTTGATTTAGTAAAGCTGAAGACCAGGTCATCTCCCCATGAATGGCTATCGGACATCCTAACTTAGTTGAATATATAATGGAAGCAAGTAGGCGTACATAGGTAACTCTATCGCTGGCACTATAGCCTCAATGTTCAAGATATACGGCAGTGAAATCTTAAGCCTATCAGTGTATTGATGCCCTTTGAGAGCTAACAGAGCGTGAACCCAAGATTTCATATTGTGATGATTTACGGTGCGTTAGTCTAGCTTCACATCGACGGTCCTTTGTCAGCCTTGCCTACTGCCACAGTTGTGAAGGTGACTGTTCTCATCGCCATCGGTTGGTGGAGACCTAATCATTATAACAAAATTTGCAGTGCGTAATGTCCAATTGACGCGCGGTAAATCTTTATTCATGACACGTATCTCCTACACCATATCGAGGTCAGGGTGATGGGTGGATGGCTCATCTCGTTCTAAGATGGCTGTGTCTCGGGTGTGGAAACAAGAAGATGATGGATTCATCTTCACATCAGGAGATATTTAAATAGGAAATCCATAAAGCTGAGGAGCTTATCTTGCCAAGGGAATCGTTCAATCTTCGGCTGTTTCAATTCGACAGTTCGGATGGACGGCTGAAAGGGGCTGCGATGCATTTGGTTATATATGAGCTACAACATTCAATATTATAATCAATATTATAATAACTCATTTTGTTTGACTCACGATACTTTTCCTGCGTAAACACACATCTCAATTTACGTCATCTGATTATCCAAATAACAAGGAGAAAAGAAGAATTTGTAGTCTTAATCAATTATAGATATCTTCTGAATAGAAATTAATGCTCTGGTGGATAATGTGCGATACAATAGAACCGTGTGTTTGAAATATTGAACTATAAAATGTGCTTATTTATTTCACGGTGCCAATATTTTATGGCGCAGATAAGAGATTTCGAACTTCTTTCACAATCGACGCAGTAATACATTTCGTCGAAAAGGTTTTGCTTCCGCGTAAAGTAAATTTACGCCCGAAAAGATTCTTAGAATATTTTGAGTGGAGTAACCGCATATTAGAACAATGCAGGTAGTCTAATAATATATATTATTGGATAACTTAGTGAATTATCTTTGTCATATGCGACGTAATTTACATATTCGTCTGTTTGAATACCATGTTTTAATCTAATTTTAGTAATTTTCTAAAAAAAAAATTATCTATACGCAATTTTAATCCATTGTTATTTCTATTGTATCAAATAATTAATGTAAGTTAAATATTTATCCAAATTCTAAAAATGTGATATTTGAACTAAATTGTAGTTCCAAAATCCGCTTCAAAGTCATGAAAATTGATGGCGCCACTTACGTTTCGATGGCTTTATTTATATAAGTGGATATGACTGAAACCTGCAGAGAGCTGAACTCAAAGTGCTACGTAGATTCTGTAATATTTATATAAGTTTAAGTTAGATTCACTATTGAATAGTATTGAATACTCTACGCTTAATCTTTAACAATTACATCTTCTTGTTTACAAGAATGAGTTTTTTAAAAACTCTAATTTGTTTAAAGTTTACTAATTTTATCAAAAATTCCTATGTATCTATTTTAATAGTCAATGAGAAAAATTTTCGTAAATTTTTGCTGTTTTTCTTTCAATTTATCAACATTTGCATTTTTGTAAAATGTTATACCGGCCGTAATAAATTTTAATATCTGAGCTGAATAAATCTTGGTTTTGTTAGTTAATTAAAAGTATCTATTACTTTTAATATAATGAATAAAATAATTACTATAAATATTCTAAATTTGTTTTTTTCGAAATGTTTCAAAATGATAGAATTTGTAAAAGGCGATACCTATATAATAAATAATATATTTTCAGCCATATCAATTTATTCAAAGTATTATGCAATTCCAATTTGCATTACTAATTTAATAACTCAACTAACGGATGACAGGATGCAATCTAAAATATTAGCGTTATTGGATTATCATTTATTTAATATTAACGTGAAGGTAACAAGTTACTTTAATTTGCGAAATAACTTGGAGAATGTCCGGTCTGTGAGTGCATAATTAATGCACTCACTCATGGACACGGACTTTGCTAACCAAACAACAACCGGCCACAACTCGAAACATGGAACACATAATTTTGCCAGTTGAACACGTCACTTTTAATAAATTAAACCGGGAGCAGTTGTACAGACGTCAGCAGGCGACTTTCATTCCACACTCTATGAATAATAAAACAGTTCCGTGAATAGCAGCCATAGCGTTTGCAACTCCATTCAAACGAGATGGTGGCTCCCCTGGTGACCGAATCTAGTAGCTACTCTTCTGTGAACCTTCTAACTCAAACAATAGCTCAAAATTCTTAGGTCACAATAGCTCAATTTTTTTGTTTTAATTCGTTGTACTCTTATCGTGTTTGTCTCATAAATTATGTACTGTAATGTTTTACCTTCTAAACCCCATAATTGTTTTATTTTATTGTCCGTGTCATCTGATGTTTTCCCCTCAATAAACACATGGATTTGAATGAAATAAAAATAGTGTTATTTAATAGGACTCTTTTAAAATCACATACCTACTGTTTGCTCACCATTAGGATTGGAACATTTTTGTTGTTTGTATCTCAATTGTTGGCAGAATTCACTCGCATGCCATTCTAATTATTCTTTCGACGGGATTGTATTGAAATCATTTACAATAAAACATTCAATCCACACAGGAAACTCTCTAGAGCAAATAACCAGCATCAGTAGCATAAACGAAAACAGAACAAAAGCAAAATATTTCCAAACAAAGATTAACTTTTAGTGAACATTAGCGCCCAGTTAGAAGTTTAGGGAGAAAATTCCCTTCCGTTAACTTTTGTTTCGTTAATTACACCCTTTGGGACACACAGAGACAACAAAAGCGACAAGTTTTGCCTTTCACTGTTAGTGGTGAGCTTCAAAATTGCAAAACGACGACACAGTTCCATAAAATTCTCCGATATCGAAATCTCTTGCCTCAGTTACCGATAAAAAGTTATTCCCAAATATTTGCAAGGATAGTTTGCTATCTCGTACCCTTTAGTTTTATTTGTATATTTTGTCGTCCATTGTGTTTGTGTGTATTGCATAGCGTGAATTGCTTTTTCTTTTATAGTTCTCATGTTGAAGGAATTCGCGGTTTGGATAAGAACAAATAATGATGATAATTGTGGAAGCTATTATATAAACTATCAATTCTGAATGTCAAATGGTCATTATAAAGTGCAATTGCAGTTTCGTAACATTAATAATAGATAACTATAACAGATTCGTGAAATAATTTAACTAAACTCCAAGAAAGTTATTGGTTTTGTGAATGATAACCATATTTGTTGACATGAAAAGTTGAAGCGCATATAGACATGTGGTCGAAGAATTATTAATTACTATGAAACTACAAAACGATGATCAATTTCCGTAGAACAATTACAGTTACCTTCAACAACAAACAGCTTTGGCTATTAGAGATGACTCGTAAGTACGCATTATCAAGCAGGCAGTCAAAGTGGTTACTAACCATTCAATTTTTGTGTTGTCAAACTATCCATTCTTCAATTATTAGCATTTTAATATTAGGGCTCCCTTATTAGGGTTCCAAAACATAGCTATATTCCAATTTGTGAATTTGTCTGTCGATACTGTTTGACAGTGTGCACAAAGCGTAAGTCAGTTATAGATGTTTAAATGGTTAAGAAACCTTGTTATTTATTCTAAGTAAATCGAACCTACTCAGCCTCACTACACAACCATGGTGATTCTTCAATCCAATTCCAATTTCTTGCCTGAATACAGTTTCTAATCATGATTGCACCTACGGAAATTTAATTTTATAGCCTAATCTTTCTACTATTTCGTAAGTTATTCATGTTCTTCATAGTTTCATGTTAAAAATATAAATAGTATTGATGTAGCCAATAATTTTCTAGACATTCACCTGAATTATTCATAAATTTTGTCAGTGGGAAATATAAAAATACACATTTTGTTGAATGCCCGTTTCCACTCAATTATTCCAAAGGAAATGTATTATTATTTACTTTTAAATGCTATTCGGATAGCAACCTAATAATAATGCAGACTCTTGAATTATAGAATATGCAAGATATTGAATGTGAAAATGGAAAATATTTATTAAGTATCTTCGTATGACAAAAAAGGACTAGAAACATCACAAATAATAGTAAAGTAAGAGTTATTGTTCTAATTTAATGCAATGACAATCATTACCTTCGCAATCTTGCGGAAGGTTATATTTTCATCGGAATTTATTTATTTATTTATTTATCATCTTGTTATTCGCTTAACTGAAAAAGTGTCCAACCAAATTGCCTGAAATTTGGTTGAACGATGGGTCCGTGTCCAGTGACCGGCTGCTAGAATTTTGGGAGTGACCTGGTTAAAGGTCAAGGTCATGGTCATTTATAATTCACATTTTTTTGCACCATATTGCATGAAACTTGGTGGGACGATTGGTCAATAAACAGGAACCATTCAGTTACATTTTGGGAGCGATTGGGTCAAAGGTCAAAGATCAAGGTCAAAACCATTTATAACTCATTAACTCAAAAAGTATTCAACCAAATTGTCTAAAATTTGATGAGACGATTGGACAATGTCCAGGAACCATCTGGTAGAATTTTGGGAGCGATCCGGTCAAAGATCAAGGTCAAGGTCATTTATAACTCAATAATTCAAAAAGTATTGAACCAAATTGCATGAAACTTGGTGGAACGATTGGTTTATATTCAGTAAGCAGTTTCTTAAATTTTGAGAGAGAACGGGTCAAAGTGGAGTCGAAGGTATGCACTCTACCGAGTGCACATAATCTAGTTTAATATGAGATGAGTTAAATCCATGTAAATGTAAGTAACATATGAGAGTGGATTATAGATACAGTACACTATTATGACCATAGTAAATAGATAAATAGATAGAAAAGTATACTAAGTTGCAAACTCATTAACGGTGAACTTGATTGCGGTCTTGAAAAACTATGTAAACAAATGGCGTCACACAAAATCAGATGAAGTAATGTCAAAATGAGAATTATATAGGTGCGACAAGTAAATATAGATAGAATATGTCAATGAACAACATGTTTCGTTAGCTTCAAGTACCTAGATAACTTTTATATATTTAATACCATGCTGGCACTTATAAGTTGTCTTATTTACAAACTTGTAAAATGTGAGGTGGTACCTAGTAACTATTGTATTTACAATAAAGCACTCAAATATGACCATTATCTAACACATAAACCTGATTGCATATCGTAAAATGTTAGTTTGAGCACAATTTGACGAAGGAAATTTTCAATAAAAATTTTCATTCAATCAGATAAATGCAAATGTGTCTTAAATCCTTCAGTCTCCTTTACTCTACTGGAGATTTTGAAGGCTATTAAGCTGATAATTATATGTGAATAGAGTGTAAAACGTGATAAAAACAATATTTTTTTTAAGTTAATTTCAATGAAAATGCACTTTTAATTCAATAATAGCACAATATTTATTTAGAAATAACTAGTGTGACGTCACTCGTTTTAATCGATATCACGTCCAATTGTAGTATTTTTGGATGTTCCAATATTATACTTAGTATACTTTCTATTTATTTACTATGATTATGACGGACTGTAAATATTTTCATTTGCAAAATTATCCAGATAGAATTATTAATTTTTCTTCTTCAAATTATTCTGGTTTCTATGTTAGTATACAGATTTTTTCCCTTTTTTCAATTATCCAGATTCATATAATCCAGATATTTATTATTCGGAAATATTTTCGGTTTTTCCGTCAGTCTGATTATTTATAAAAATTATCCGTATTTTTATTCTCATTTTATTGTTGTTCAGATTTGTGATTCAGATTTCTCTGGCATATTACGCAAAATGACGGACTTTGTAATTATTTTTCATTTGATTAAATTAGCAGAATAAAATTGACTGGATAATTAAAAAAAGTAATTGAAATTCAGATTTTCTCTGTAATCCGATTTATCTTTTTCGAACATTTTGGTTTCGGGATTTGTCTGGTTTCCGGATTTAAATTTTTCAGAATTTTTCAGTTTTCTAATTTTCTGTTTTCCGTATTTTTCTGTTATCCAATTTTTGTCGGTTTTCCAAATTTATCCGTTTTTTGTATTTCTCAGCTTTCAGAATTTTTCAGTTTTTTCAATTTTCCGAATTTTTCAGTTTTCGAATTTCTCGGTTTTCCGCATTTTTGGTTTTCCGTATTTTGGTGGTTCCCCTTTCTGTAATCCTTACAATTATTTTAGTAATTGAATCATATTCATAATTTAAATGTAAAAGCGTGACATTTTTCTTGTAACCAACAGACAAACCAGCCATACAGACCAACAGTCAAATACACACTGTGTATTAGCTATATATACAGAATGAGTCAAAACAATCCAGTACGAAATTAAAGTAGTCTTAAATTTAACAATAACTACCGTATTTTTGTGTGGTCTTCTTTATCAAATGCAGATTTTTGTCAGCTATAACCACATAGTAAGTTAGGTTTCCTTTTTTCAATAGTTTTTCTACAGGGTGTTCATAAGTAGAGGGTGGTGAAAAAGCTCTTGCGCGAGCTTATTATTTTCAAACCTTGTTTATCAAAAGAGTAAGTATTAACCCCGAAAATTAGCATAATTTTAAGAATCCTTATGTTGAATCGGTGGCTATTCGCGTAACTATACGACTTATTTATGGAGCTGCTCTGATCTAATGTGGTGGATGCAGGAAGGTGCTCAGTACAGAGGACACTTGCTGTTAAAGAACGAGGGAGGAAAGTTTTCGAATATCTGAGTCATTTCCAAGGGTCATGCAATTGAAGTGTCTCTGAGCAGCTTAGAATTAACTACTTGCGATTTTTTCTTGTGGGGTTATTCGTAAAATGATGTAGGCTCCTCCTCACCAACTAATATGAATCAATTAAAAGAACGAATAACGCATGATGTGGATTTCTTGAAAGCTAATCCTGACGTGATCAAAAGATCAATGAAAACAGTCAGAAAACTGGTGCAATAATAATTTTTTGAGAAAAATGGGGGATAATTGAGGTTTTTGGTAAGATTGATTTACTTTAGATCATCATAAAATGCAATTGTTTCCTTACCTTAACTAAAAAAATATTGGGTAAACAAACCAATTTTGATATCTTTTATCAATTTAATAAATCTCGCGCAAGAGCTTTTTCACCCACCTCTACTTATATCACCCTGTAGAAAAATATTGGGAAGAGGAAAACAAACGAAATAATCAGTTTTAGCTGACAAGATTCTGCATTCGGCAAAGAAAACCACATGAAAACACGGTGCTGTTTGTTAATGTTATGACTATTTTAATTTCGAATCCGCTTTTTTTGACTCGCACTGTAATGGGTATTAACAAAATGTGATAACAACAAATGTATTACATAAATCTGATTTATAAAGTGTGTATAGTAAAAAACATATATAATGACACAAAACAATACATCGACAGACTTGACATTTAAAAGAATTAAAAATAAAGTTCCATCATCAAGATTGATCGAAACAGAATTTTCCTACCAGAAGATTCATCAATAACATTAGTGAAAATATAACCTTCCGAAAATTTGCGAAGGTAATTATACCCTAATAAATCTCAACACTCAATAAGTATAATATAATTTTTATTTTATTTCAAATACTGAAAGACTACAGGAAAATTAAATAATGTACAACAAGTCATTGTAGATGATCACTCTATTATAGTGTGGAGATTTTCCAGACAAAGATTAAATCTCTTGTTACTCAGTAAGTAATTATTTCTACCTCTGTAGTACAGTAGCGAAGATGAGATGAGCTTCGTATCATGCTACCTACATATATACTGTATCATGTTACCTATATACTGTATATACTGAAAGAGAATGAACATATGAAGAACATTTACTTTAAGTTTTACCATAGACTCATAGAGTGTAAAAAGAGTCGGTATATGAGTAAAAAAAATCGTTACTACTCATCATTCTAACAGGTCTATTCTGTTTCATATAAGCATGGAGTTTAAGTAGCAGGTTAGTATTACCCCAAAACCAATTATAGTAATATGTAAATAAAAATATGTACAGTAAAATAGGTATTGCTGAAAAAAACTTAATATATAGGGGTTGGTTATAACTATACAAAAATGGCGGAATCTTGGACTATAAAAAGAGGTCAAATTATTGGTTTTCGTATGGCAGGCGCTAGTGTAATAGAAACTGTCCGAATGCTTCACGTTTCAAAAGGTACTGTCTTTACTAAAAGGTACGAAAAGTAATTAGTTCCTTTGAAAGAGAAGGAAAAACGTAATCAGCAAAGCACAGGTCTGGCCAAAATTAAAAGTTGTTTGAGAGAGACCGTCACACTTCAAATCGAATTGTTAATCACTATACAGTGTCTAATGAACACAAACCAGTTTCCACATAAGCTGTTCAACGGCAGCTTCACAGATATTGATTCCATGGAAGAGCTACAAGGCTACTCTATTTTTTTTTTGTCCAACCCATATAACCAATCTTCAATAATAGTATATAAAAAATAAAAGTGTGTAAAATATATCTTGGCAACCTTTGAGTTTCTCCGATTCCATAAAGGACTGGTATAAACTTTTTGCAAATACATCTTTACAATGATATAAAGTGTTGGTGCGGCTAAAATTTGCTAATATGGTTTTTAATGGAATCATCGTAATTAATTATTGAATATAAAATACTTTGTTCTTCTTATACTTATTATATTAAAAGAAAATTTAATTTAATTTGAGATAGTACAATCTAGTGAGAAGTATTTTACAATTCTCTGTTGCCATCGTCTTGTAATCACATAAACATATACTGTATGTGTGTATTATTCATTATTATAATTATAGTTCATTAGTGCTTAGTGCATATATGTATTTCTATTAAAACATTAACTTTATTGCTTATTTACGCAGATAAGCCGATATTTATAGAGGTTATTAAATGAAATCTTATTATCCTCAAAAATACATAGATTTCAACTAAGATTTATGTTTAAAATCACATTATGTTAAAACGGTTCATTGAATAAATTAATGTGAAATATTGGGTAACTTATCAATGAAGCGATGGAGAGAAAACAATAATTAACGTTTACTTCGGAACAAAAGGCAATAACACTGAGGTCAAAAGGAAATTAAATACAAAGGATTCGAAGAAGTACCCAGAAAGGAAAGTGGTCACCAATCACCAGTCGGTGACGAGGCTCATGAAGGCATTAAAGCTACTCAATGAATGCAGTCACTTACCAAAGAATGTGACGTGATGGGAAACAAACACAGGTGACTGTTTCTCTATCTTTTAATTATCAGCCCTTCAATATTAAGGTTCCAATCCGTGAAGTGACTAGTAAAGAACACAGATCATCTGTTTACTAGCTGCTTAGGATGTTACCTCTTATACCACAATGCAAGGGTTGAAACGAACTTTTCCTCAGATTTATATGAGGGAGTCCTCAAAATTGTACCCTAGAATTCTATTTTTCTGTTCGGTGTTAATTATGCAATAGGAAATATATTACACTATTGTTAAATGTATACCTGGTTTGTGTAAATAGTGTACTAAAACGACATCAATACTGTTATAAATGATCATTAAAATTTAATGAACTTGAAAACTCACAGCTCAATGTATTATCAGAGAAAGAATAGACGAGGTCACTTTAAATTTGAGATGCAAAAACCGTGGAGTTTTCAGTCAGAATATTGAGATTTGACAACGTTGCATAGGATAAGGTCCGCCTTCTCGTAGTATTGGGAAAAGATGCCAATTAATTTCTATTAAGATACCAATTAGTGAATTATCTTTGAATATAGAAGATTAGTGGCATTAAATCTTACTGTTTTATAATTAGCTTTACATTTCTATTAAAATTATTGATTTGCGTTCTCCAGTACTAATTAGAGTATTTTCACTATTTTGTTTTGGTCACTTAATATCAAATAAGTATAAGAATGTTAAAGTCAAATAAATAGTTGCTAATAATTATTTACCTGAACTCATGGAAGTACTACATAGTAAGCTAGAACTATAGCAATAGGAAAGTTTGAGACAATTTGGTTGGCAATGTTGAAATATCTATATGTGGGTGCTCGAATGAAATCGCACAAATATATCATAATTTGTGCGATTGGAAATAATCTTCGTCTATAATTTAAGATAGGACATGCCATAACATTTCCATATTCTAGCACTATGGTGCTAGATTTCTTTATCCCCATTTCAATCATCCCATGATGGTGGAAGAAGAAATTAGTCTGTGATGATTATTTATTGTATGATATTTGAATAATATTTGAAATAAAAAAGTTCTACCATATACCTCTTTGATAATAATAATAAGAGCCCGTGAGGGCATATTCACTTTGCATGTTAAACATTTCGGTCATACATGCTAATACCTTATAATGTCTTTGCTAATACCTCTTTGATATCGATAACTTTTTGGGGTAAGGTGAGTTACGAATTATTGGACGGTTTTACATCTTTGATATTACCAGAAAAAGTATATATTTAAAGTTTAATCATTTTAATTATATACTTATTTCTATTTTGATCGAAGAATTGGAACCGTCCGATAATTTGTAACTTGTCAAAGTAGGTTACATCCACCATCTATTAATGAGGAAGTTACAAAAAGGATTAGCTAATATATAACATATTTTATAAAAGTATTCCTAACTCTGTAATCAAGTTAGATTTTTCAACTGTAATTAAGTTAAAATCAACTGTTATAAGCAGCACAGTTCACCATTAAAAAATAAATGGTGATCGTATTGAGCCTCTCTCACGGCCGTATCTTATAAGGATCACCTAAATCTAGATGCTAGCTATTTCAATTTATATTAATTTCAGTAACTAAACTCTTATCAGAATTAAGAGGTTTGACCTCTGCTTGAAATAAAAGGCCATATCGCTGACATCATATGGAAAGGAAATCGAAGAAGCAGTCAGAAAAGAAAGTTGTTCAATGATCATTGAACAATGTCACATACCACCTGTCGGTACAAATGCTCAGAGATGCAGTAAAGCTACTACGTGAATATGAAGTCATTTACCAAGAAATGTGTAGGAAAAAGACAAAAGCACCAGCATCTGCATTCACAGACGTAAGATGAAATGAAAAAGTTATGGAAAATTAATCCTACACACCACAAAAATCTAAAACCTCTTAGTTGGAGAGCATGACTCCAGCGCTATTCTCTAAAACTGCAAATACAGGTATGTATGTGGAGTAAAATTAATCCTCAGGAAGACCTGTTTGCTTTACCACAGCTTGTCCATAACATCCTGGTTACTGGAAATGGGATGTAATATTCTTTGTCATCCACAAACAACAGAAAAGAATTAATAATCGATATGTACTCTGGTCAGATAGAAGTACTATCACGGAAAAAGTTTATGGAGATTCAATTACATTAAAAAAAAATATTTTCATTGCTGAGAATAGAAGTTACCAAAAATTAATTTGTTATTAAATAACTCTAGGGGACAAAAAATTACTGAAAAAAGTCAAGTTACTTGGAAATTATTTATTTATTTATTTATTTATTTATTACAGATAGCACCTTTTTACAGAGTAGAACCAGGGCCAGGGCCTCCCTGATCTTTGCATTCAGGAAAAAAAATGAAAATATAACTCAATACTCTCAATTATAATGAAATAGTTTAAAAAGACTAATATAGATTAAGTTTTAAGATGTACAGGCAGGATCCGCTTATATTATACCCCGTCTTATTACAAATGGTAAAAATAAATAAATAAATGCCGGGTTAAATATGACCTTCCGCAAATTTGCGCTTGTAAAAAGAGCAGAGTATAACTCACGTTTTAATAATATTTTAACTCCTCAATTACATTTTCTTTAATTGAGATCAAAGAAAATTCTTCCTATCTCGCTCATTACAGGTGATTAATTAATTTGATACTTTGATATAAATACCTGTAGGTATCATGGTCACTTATAAAAATTAATGTTAAATAATTATCATTATATATATTTTTTACGTATCAGAAAATGTTGAACCGTCCATTAATTTAATAGTCATATTTTTACTATAAACATTTAAGTACGTCTTCGTAAACACGTAACAGGAACTACTATAAATCAGGTAAAAGGTGGTTTACTCATATGCCTATAGTTCAATTGTTCCAAACCGTAGTGTATAGCTTAATATCTAATACAAAGGAATTTTTTCTTAACAATAGACTTAAAGCCCCGTTTACACGCTACGATAAATTGCAGCGATATATCGTAATGGAGAGGTTGTTACAATTTATCAGTACGTGTAAACAGGTGATCGTAGCGATTTATTGGAGTTGGATTGGATTGTATGATTGGTGCCAGCAGGCTCAAATTTCAAGAAATCGTTGCAATCTAGCTCAATATATAATGGTAAACACATTCCAAATGCAGACCACCACAATGTCTCTTCCATGACGGCTAGTAAAAAATGAAAATATTGGAGTAAATATCGTTGCGTATAAACACTGTCTCAATCACCAGATAAATTGTTGCGATCTTTGTGTTCAATAAATCGCTTCAATTTATCGTAGCGTGTAAACGGGGCTTAAGATGGAACCGGCAGATAACGCGAATCGAAGCTCCTCCCACTCCCTATATAAGTCGAAACTCTGAGCCTCATCATTCACAATCGTTCGAACCTTCGACACGACAGTTTGTGCTCTGTTAATTACTTGGGTAGACCAAGAACTGTACAATTGGTGAGTTTCCAAGATGTCAAGAATATAGTCTATTTTAACATTTGGAATAATTTATGATGTTTTGGAATATTTTAACGTTTGGAATACATTAACTTATTTTTAACGTATTTCTTTTTGTAACTTTTGGATATTTTGATTTATGTTCATCAAAGTTGAGAATATTTTTCATTGAGAATCCCTATTTACCTCTATATATTTGACTGAACTGGTGTACACCACCAGCTACAGGTATGTTCCTTCTAAGCCTGGGATAGATGGAACGACCGACACTGCCCCACGCATTTGCGAACCAACTCAGAGTATAATGAATCTCCGACCAAATTTAGTTGGTGGACAAATGTCAAAACATGATCCTTGGAAGATTTCTCGAAGAGTCATATCGAGCCGATATACAGTATTCCCGCAAGAAGATTTAATCGGTAAACCATATAATTTTATAGACTTTCACACATCGGTGTGTGTGAAAGGTTCTACAATTATATGCTTTACCGATTAAATCGTTTTGCGGTAAATACTACATGTTGGCTCGATATGACACTTCGAGAAATTTTCCATGGATCATGCTTTGACGTTTTTCCACCAACTAAATTTGGTCGGAGATTCATTTTACTTCTGAGTTGGTTCGCAAATGCGTGAGCAGTGTCAGTCGTTACATCTATCCCAGTCTTAGAAGAAACATACTTGTTGCTGGTGGTGTGCACCAGTTTAGTAAAAGATATAGAGGTAAATAGCAATTCTCATTTCTTCTTTTATCCAGCAGAAACAGAAGAAATCGATGGCACCTGTGAAGAAGAGGATGAAAAACATTTAAAAAAAAGTTTTTAAGAGTTTTCAAAATTCATACCAACTACCTATAGTGACAGTAACAAGTATTCCTAGATACCTTCAGATTTCAGCAAGACCTTCAAGAGGTTGTTTGAAGGCACCATTGAGGGAAACCTCTTCTCGTGGTTGTCTTCCAAGTTCGCCAACGATCCTGAGAGATCCTTCTTCCTCTATGCCAATGTTGGGGAATTTAGCCTCGTTCTTTAACCTACTACTAAAGAACTTCGGAATGCAAATCTACTCTATGATGAACAGATTCGCCTTGCCACTTTACTTAGAATCTCAAGTGGTACCAGTTATTGAAAAACCTAAGAAAATAATTAATCTAGAAATAATTGAGGGGAAAAATTAGATAAAATAATGTAGTTTTTATTTAATATCTGCATAATTTAATTTCCGGTTTGACAATGAGTCCTCAGCATGAAATCCGGTTGGTTTGTCGTGGTCAGGTGCAGGAGAGGATGCCTATAAGGCGCTGCTGCTAGTAAGAGACGTAGGAGAGTAGACCGAGGGACTGCCGGTAACAGCACCTAGCACACTAAGGTAACTGTTGAGAAAAAATTCATAAGTTTTCATCTATCACAAAAATGAACTAATTGATGAAAAGTTGCTAGTTTTAATTTATAACACTGGTATTTTGAATAAAGGTAAGTAATTATTAAAAGGTAAGTAAGTATTCAAAGGATAGTGTTAAAAAATTGATAAGCATGGCAATTTTAAAAAAGATAATCTATATTACCACAGTTCAGAGCCCAAAGACGCCACCTCTTTCTCTAACACTCACCACAGACAATTCAGGTTTGAGCCCCTTAGGGAAAATATTCATTTATAACCTTCAAAAATATATTTATCGATGAAGAGTAAAAACTTATTTTCTAATGAATAAGATATAAACTTAGAAACTGAAATTGATTGACTGATTCAAAAGTATTGTAAGTATAAGCTAATACAAACAATATAAAACTAAATAAATATTTACTATTGATATTATGTATATAGCCTCCTTCTGCCTTAAGCCTAGGTCACACCGCCCTAACTTTTTTTTTTTTTTGGGTGTTGAATGAAGGGTATGGTCATGCGTCACCCACCGGACTTAAGCCCCCCTGTGTTTTAATCCTTATTTACCTAGTGAAACTAATGAAGAGCTACTTTGATATAAATAAATGAGAGTAGCTAATGTAGTTTGTTGTATCCGCTAGTTTGTTGTACTGCACCCTTCATGATTTTTTAATTACCTTGCAGAGGGGTTCGGGGAGCTGCACGCCCCCTAATATACATATATTTTATGTTAAATCAGTAATAAACTACAAAAGTGTCAGACTTCTGGTGTGTCGGACTATTGGGAGGGAGGGGCTTAAGTCCAGGGTGCTTATGACCTACAGCTGTTCCTTGAGTGGTGAAAAACTTCATCACCGCTCGTTACCGTTCACAGAAGTTGGTCCCCGTTAAAGCAACGTCATATACGCTAGGCCACGGCCACCGCTTATGTTCATTTACCTAATCGACGGTTTTGAGGTTATCAAAATGTTGCAAGCGTTGAGGAGCGGTAGAGGTAGTTCCCTACCTCTATAAAACCGCCCAGTCAAAGTTTGGCACAGCTAGATGCAAGTTCTTGGACGCTTTATTCCGCTAGGCCAATGTAGAAATCATGAACGGTGCTTCACCAGCTTTGCCCGGGCGTTGATTAAACGTTGACAAGCTTTGGCAGAGCGTTGTTATTTTTTTATGAGTTTGTGTGTCGAAATTATGTATCAAAACATAAAATACGGGTGGTGTCATAGCGGTGCACCGCTGAAGCCGTCGTTGACATAGAGTTAGCTTAACGGTAGGAAGAGGCAGTGAACGTTGGTTTGGCAGTATGGAGCTATGCGGCCTCCATACCAACATCAAATCAAAGTTCATCACAGCAATGAATCACTGCTTCCTTTTCTGAGACCGTTTCAGAAAACTCGTGTCCTTGATTCAAACGTTTTCAACTTCCTAATCAAAGTTTATGCAACATTTAATCACCGCCCAGGCAATGCTGGCGAAGCAGCAATGGTCCAGCATTTAAGATTTACACATTTGCGTCTATAATGGTGCCAAAATTTGACTGGGTTTTGTATAGCGTATACGGCGTTGCCTGAACGGATGCCAACTTCTGGTCGGCGTTAACATTTTTTTATCCTCGCTTCAGGAACGCTCTAGCAAAGTCCCTCCGGTGTATCAGGTCTTCAAATGATGAGACTCAACTATCGATTTATATCAAAAATCTATCAGTTTTTCTGATAAATTTCATCCACTCAGCTCCGTAATCAAAAGCAGTATACCGCTTTGCCAACTTTAAACCCCCGCCGAGCCAACGCCACACTATATAACACCGCTCTATCAACGCTCGCGTTACCATGATTGGTTTTCCCTTGTGTACGTGGTAACGAGCGTTGTCGAAATTTCGTTTATTCTCACTCAGTTCAAAGAACGATCCAACAAAGTTCTGACGGTGTGATCTAGGCTTTAGATATCCTTCTCTATACATCGAAAAAAGCCTTACTTTAAATAAATGAGAAAATTAGCAAATCCTCTTGCTATACCACATACTGGAATCGTTTAGTTCCAGTCCTTCAGATTTTTTCTATTTGATTAAGATCATCAATTAGTGTTGTTAATTAGACCCCATCGAAAGTCTCATGGAGGTTTCGACAACTGCTGCATGCTCTCTAATGAGGAGTGCATTATTATGCACATAAATAATAAAATAAAAGATTAACAGAAAAATAATGAGAAACTGGGAAAGAAACAACTATCGGAGCCCATGGTTCATCCATAATTAGTTTGGGTGATTAAATATCAACACATGACCAACAAGATGACGTGTACTCGTAGAGCGCACACCTTCGCCGCCACATATAACCTTGACCATCCAATAATTTGACTTGAGTTAGAAATGAACTTAACCTTTTCCCGTTCACTCTCAAAATCTGATCAAATGGTTCTTGGTTATTGACCAATAAATGGTCAATACCAAATTTCAGGGAATTGGTTAAATACTATTTGAATTATAAATGACCTTGACATTTGACCCGATCTCTCCCAAAATCTAATCAAACTTAATTCATGGTACAGAAGGGATCGAGGTTATAGGGAGGACTACAATTCGATCAAATTCAACAGAAATCTAGTACAAGGAAAAAATTATTTATCAATTAAAATTATTAAATGACAAAAATAATGTCTTATCAAAAATAAGACAAAATGAAGGGAGCGGCAAGTCATACTTATTAAGTTTTCAGCAAAAATTATCTGCGTATAACTTTTCAAAATAGTTTCATTTTAATTTCTTTTATTATGCAAAATTGAAGACTCCATAAAAGCTTTCTTGAAAAGAAAGGTGGAAGACTGAGATCGAACTGTAGATATGTTCTCTAGGTTCTAAACTCCAGGAATTAAATTAAAGTATTTATCAATGGCCTCTTCTCATTTCTACCACGTTAAAATATTAATATTGTCAACACTACTTCCCGTTTTGGAAGATGGTGTTATATAGGGATATACACTTATACAGTTCAATGCAAGGTTTTAGATATCGCTTACAAGTTTAACTATTACGCAGTTCATGCAAATGAATGTGTTATTAAGCAATGAATATGTAAGCTAATTTTAGGAGTTAGCAGAAATCTTTTTTGCAATGCATCGCTAGCCTAGGAGTGGCTTTACCTATAGTCTTATACCCATAGTATATATTCTACTATTTGCCTTTTTTTTGTTATGGCAATTATTAAAATAATTGAACAAAAACCAATTTAACCAAACCAGCCCTTACATCATTATTCGGGGATATTATAGACATTGCATAATGAATTAACTATAGACATTAAAAATTGAACTAAGGTAAATACGCAACAGCTGATGGGACACAGCAGCCGATAGCTATTTACAAAAAGATGCGCTATTATTGGTATGAAGTTTGAGCTTCTACAGTCGAAAATTGAAAATCTTCTCCTTCTAGCTATCAGCTACTGTGCCATATTGACTATTGTATATTTACCTTAGTTCTTGCCCTTTAAAAAAAAATTATTATTATTCATACTCTGAAATGATAATTCAACGATGGTAGTTTTGATCTTACTAACTGATAGTATGGAATGGCTAGCTTTTATGTCAATAATTTAGTGCATGAAAAAAATCTATTGATATTAATTTATTATTAAATCAAATGATGCCAAACAGTTTTTCGTGTTGTGCTATGCAATGTAGTTATTATTTCATTAAAATTTGACATACTATGAAATCTGTGGGTAAACCACTATTACAAAATGGTTAAATAACAGTTCCTGTAGTTATTTCCATGTGAAAAAAATTAAGAGAAATACACGACAAGTATTATAGTTTAGCGCAATAGTTTTTTATAAATATAGTTATTTAGTCGAAGGCCTGATAGTTCAAATAGTCGTTAATTGAAATGTAAATTTTTTATTAATACTATATAGTTTGATTCGCGCTACATTTCAATATTCAAATATAATTCACTAATTTGTCTAAGTAGTCATAAACGTTTTACTGATTGGCATCTTTTCGCAATACTAAGAGAACTTGTCAAATCTCAATATTCTGACTGGAAACTCCACGTTTTTGCATCTAAAATTTAAAGTGACCTCGTTTATTCTTTCTCTGATAATACCTGCTTAAATTAATTGTCAATAAAATTCTTAAGAAATCTCAATAGTTATATTATTCATGAAAATTATTGTTATATCTGATATGAAATAAAACTCTAAATACAGCTAAAATTAGATTGGAAGTTAATTGAGCAATCTAACGAGTAACGATTAATAAGTTAGATTATTTACCTAAAGGCTCGTTTACACGAGGCTAGTTTACTCGCTACAAGCTGGCGAGTTTACAAGCTTCTAGTGAACTCGCCTCGTGTCATCATGTTGGCTAGTTGAAAAGAGTATGGGTCATCATCACTATCTTACTCGCCAGCTTGTAAACTCGCCAGCTAGCAGCGTGTAAACTAGCCTCGTGTAAACGAGCCTTAATACCTAGTTAAGTACATAAATACGCTAGTTCCTTATTAAATAGTTTTTTGTAAACCAACATATATCTAGTCAATTAACTTACTAAATAACCTTCCCTATCCTCCATAGATACACTAGTTAGGTAGTTGACACAAGATAGGTACACCAAATTTTAAGTTTTACAAGAGACTTATGTGTACCAGGACCTATCGCCACCTGTGTGGTACCTACGTTATACCATAGTAAACAGAATAGTATAGTACCCCAGTTACATGTATTATTCAAATTTATTCTGGGTAGGCTGTGACGTCATGTATGTAAACAAGAGGTCACGTCATAGTAAACAGAATTGCTGTGGGTCACGTGGAATAGAGAATTAAGATGGCGGCCAACGCGACCGATCTGACTAATGATCTAATTATCTGGAATAAATCGTCTTCTTCAAGACTAAAAATTTGTTACTATTTTGGGTGTAAAAAGACCAGTAGCAATTTCATCAACAGTCATTTTTTAATTTTCGTCCGTATGACTATATAGAGATTGGATAATAGCATGCGGTAATGTGGAATTTAAAAAAATATCACCGAAAACGTTATTTAACAAAAGTTGGGTGTGTTGCAGCCATCTATTGTGTTTGTACTGTACGTACAAACTTACGCACCATTGTTGACATGTGACGTCACAGCCTACCGGGACACGCGTAATATCCCCCCTATAGCTCTGGGATACTATATATTCTCTGTACTGTGGTTATACCCAGGGTATAGGAACATAAACGGGTATAGTACCTAGTAGACGACACAAAAATATGACGTCACCACAACAACACATTTCTTGTTTGTGACAGAGTGGCTCCTAATTCCTCGTATTTGCATGTTAATATCGAGAAGTTTGAAGTCATTGAAGGCAGGGGTTTAAAAAAAAAAATAAGGGTTTCTTTCAAAAGAAAAGCGAAAATGATGATTGAACCTTAAAATTGAATATATAGATATAATTCAGGTGTGTTTTTATTGTTCATATCTTTAACTAATCTATAAAAAATAGGGTCTTGAAAATATGCTACCTAGGAGCCTAAACTAGTGCTAGTTAATTGCTCAATTGTAGTTCCTATGAATAACAATTAAGGAAAAAGATAATTGAAATACATTTTAACCAATGCCTAGTTAGTAATTGATACGAAAAAAATTTTTTAGAAGTGACTAAGTTTAAGTAGGTTTTCCCATATTTCAAAGTGTGGTCAGAGTCGCCATTTTCAGTCACCCGATGGTCACGTCAAACTATAGATTCAATCAGCTGATTACCATACCCTGTGTTACTGTATCCTGGTTATACCTAACTAACTAGCTATTGATGATGTAGCTAATACACGTTACAACACTTAAGACTATATTTACCATCACAGCTGAATTAGATCACATATATCCAACTCAAATCAGTATAGGTAACTATATATGGTATCCAATAGGAGTTGTAATAGACTAAATAGTTAATAGTATCGAAATATACAAACTTATGTATTAAACAAACAACAGAAATATATACTTTTGGCTAATTTATTTGAGATTTTGTCCAGATAAATCAGAAGAAAAGCTAGCTTTCACCACAATAGAAGAACCTTAGGGATCAATCCACAGAATTGTGATACTATAATTATGATTGGTGAATCAGACATGGAATTATTTGTGGATGCGTCTATTAATGAGTTTGTTTTTAGGAAGAATGTTTTATGAAACACGTCAATAAATTTCATTTCAGTGCACCATTAAAAATAGTTTTCTAAATAATGCTATCACAGAAAATGTTTTTTTCAGGATATACTACAATAGATTTTTAAACCACATTCATTAGATAACTCAATACCTACTATAAATTTACTATTAACTTACAAAAAATCATATAATTCGAGCCGCTGCTTTCCTAAATATCATAGTGTAAAGAATACTCTCAAATTTTGGCAGTCCAATTAGGGTTAATATTCACACTACCTAATGTTGGGGAAATGAAAGAAACAGTCTCATCTGAAACATGATGTTATTTATATGCTATGGACACAGGAATTAGCTACACAGATAGATAGATCATTATTTTCTAGCTTATAACTCATCTTCAAATGAAAGAACCGTGACTAATCTACTTTGTATATCAATCGAACCAATATTAAATATTCTAATTACACCAAAAAGAGAACATTATAGATAGCTTGAGAAAAAACAGCAATCACTATCAATTCCGATAGAATAAATTCATAACAGGGAAAAAACACTAAATTAATAAAAAAAAAATCAAATCGCTATTTGAGCAAAAAAAGAAAACTACACAATCTATTAAATATTCGATTACAATATTGAATTTCCCAATTTTCAAACGATAAAGGTATATGAACACTCATACGTACAACATTTAGCATGCAACCAGTCAATAGGCACACAATGGGTCTATTATCGAGTTAAGCACCGAGCTTCAAATTTCTGATCTTGCTCATAAGATCGTGAAGAGCAGCCACTCTAGTACTGGAAGATCTTCCTTCACGTCTAGGAGTAACACTAGCAGGAGAACTCTGCACATTCGATGCATTTGGAGTAGATGGAAATCTTCCTGATTTTTCATCATGCAAAAGAGATGAATTATCCCTAGCAAGACCTTCTTGTACCATTTGTTCCTGCAAACTCCCTACCACAGTTATAGGAGCACTTGACATATTAGTTTGGTCAACTGAGAAAGATCTATTGGGAGTTCTAATAGTTTGTGAAATGGGAGAATTATTGGACGACATAGATTCATTCAAAGACCTGATCATATTCAGTCTGGAGTTTGTGTCCATAGAGCTGTAGTAGAGTGTACGAGAACCGTTACCTGTTTTGGTAGAATGTCCAGAGAATACCTTATCATTCGTTGCAGTCAAGTTGGTTTTATTATATGAAGGTTCGTTATTTCCCTTCGCGTCAATGAAAGAGCTATTCATCATAGTAGTTAATTTGTCTCTAGAGCTAGCATCCATTTTTCCATAATAGATAACTCTTGCACCATTTGTAGACACTACAGTATCATTTCTCTTATCCGATAGATTTTCCATCTCATAAGTTTTCTTCTGACAATCCTCACCTGGTAAAGGTGCTTTATTTACCAGCTGCTTCATAGCTTTCAGCATATCTATTCTTTTCTCACTATTTCTCTGGGTAGTCTGTTCAATTGAAGCTGCATATACATTTATATTTTCAGCCTGAGAAGCGAAATCAGTTGAATTTTCATTTTGCACAAGTTTCTCATCGTCTTTCCTTGGTTCACAAACTCTGTCATCATGTTGGTAATAATCGTTCGCGAATTTATTTTTCTCATTCTCCTCTTCATTATCAGATGGTTCTTTTTTGATAGAAATCAAATGTCTAAGATCTCCGTCAGAGAGATGAGCATTTTCAGCTTCAATATTTTCCTTTTTGTAACTGTATTCGGGAATACTGTCCAAATTACTCTCAAACTCATTTTCTGAATAGTCGCTGGGCTCTGTTGTGTACTCATGTTCGAAGAGATTTGGCTCTTCCTTTACGAATTTAATACCAGGATATTTTTGGTAAGCATTTGAAGTGTTCCTATTAGTAGGAGCTGGTTTGAAAGAGGTAGAGCTTCTAAACTCGTTAATGTAGTCCTTTTTCTTGTCTGGGACAGAAGATCTCCCATTTATAGAGTTGGAAGTATAAGAGTCATTATTGTTATTGTCACTTTGAAAGATGCTTGGTTTGAATCCCTCAGGTACAGTTACTCTAGCAGTTCTAACCACAATTCTGTTGGATGTATTTTGTACTGGCTTTGGATATGGGAGAAGAGGCATCCTTTTCTTTGGCATTTGAGAAAAGGGTTTGGGAGCGTCGTTGTAAGAATGCATTCTGTTTTCTTGACGAGTGTATGTAAAAGGTGGAGGCACACTGCAGCTTCTTGATTGCCAGTTGATTTGCTGAGGCTGGTAAACTGCAAAGAATTAAAATTATGTATAAACACTTTCCAACTATTGAACATTAAATGAAGAGTTTGGTTCCAAAACGCGATAAACGCCACTTTTGAAAAAAATGAGTTTCCACCTAAATCAATATTGTATTTCGTCGGTATTGTGGATTTGAATTGTTTATGTTATTATAACCTCAATATGCTATGTGAATGATTGAAACAGAAAATAGTGGTTTTCATCTTTGTACTTTCTTGGTAAAGAAAACACATTTTAACTCAAATTGATCAAAATGGATTTATAGCGTTTTGGAACCAAACTCTTCAAATATTATCAACAAGATTCAATGATTGAAATAAAATGATATAATGAAACGTTGATGTTTGAAGGGAGTGAACATGAGACAAATATTCATATGAATTTTCAACTTGATATGATAGATGAACATTATTTGTAAATTGAATGAAGTATTTTGGCTAAAACCACTGTAGCTATTATCAGAGTAGATATGAATTTCATTAACCAATAATTTGAGTGAACATCTGATAGCTGACACTTTATTTCATTAACACTTAGTAGGAATCGTTATCTTCCCGTTTCAACTCATAGAAAATAAAATGATTAAGTAATAACAATTAGTATAGACGAAATTTCCATGGACAGTTTATGGGTCACGCCACAATGTAGCTAATGCATATTTACTACTCTATTGATGTGACAACTCACCATTATTACTGAAAGGAGTTCCAGATCTTCTCCTAGAGCCAAATCGGCCCCTACCTCTTCTAGGAGCATTTTCTTGACGGGACAATCTTGATCCTCCAGGAAATTTTGCTAAAATATGAGCAATGAAAGTATTGAGAATGTAAAAAATATTGATAAAGTTTAATTATTGGCAATAAAGAGTAACTAACTGAATAGTCAAGAATATTTAACAGACTAAGATAAAGGAATTAGCTATTTTATGAACCAAAAGTGGGCAAATTTCAACTAATTATAGCTAGCTAAATAAGTTTTAAAATCAATTGATGGAAAATAGGTTAGAAGAAATTTAAAATCTAAATTACATCAGCTAATAGTTTGTATATAACATTAGAAATAAGTAGAACAGTAACAAATAGATAGTAACTAACTAGCTACATGGAGAAAACATATTTTCAAATAAGGATTCTGAAATCATTACAAAATGGTAGTTAGGCATATGTTAGATAATTTTGTTTAATCAGAATAATTAAAGTCGTAACATGTTTTATATCAACAGAGCATTTCAACATCAACAAAACAATAGCAAGCTAACAATTTTATATTTTTTTTAAGTAGAGCTGACAATGTTATCAACAGAATAGCTACACATTTGGTGCCCATCATTATTTTCTTTACTATCAATAGCTACTCACAACTAGAGGTTCTCTTCTGCCCCATCACAAAGTTTTTGACATGAGCAGTTTCTTTTGTCGCCTTTGCTTCAATTGTGATCAATCCAAAGAAATTCCTCACCACCAGCACATCATTCATGCTGTAGATCAGATCAAGCAGAGATGCAAAGCTGAAAATAAAGAGCATCAAGTAACAGTTACCAATGCCATGTTAATAAATAGTTGCACTTTGATAGAGTGAAAGAAATGTTAAAGTCATTGACTGAATTAAAGGAAAATAGCAAAATAAATATAGCTACCTAATTATCAAATAGTCCAAATACCTATATTATTAATGCATCTTAATCATAAACCTAATAACTATATTTTCTAGCTATATAAATTACAGCTCCAAACAAAATTAATATGTAGCTATATTGTTCTTACATCCTTCAACAAAATGTTTGATTAGTGGCCAATCAAAGTAGACAAATTCAAAATTAGAATTTTTGACTAAATTTTACCAGTCTTATTTAGTAGATGTGGAAAAGAAGAAATTGCAATTTTCTCTTATCTAATAGCTAAAGAGTATATAAATATTATCCAAATAACACATTGAAACTAAAATATGTGGAGGTGATTAGTAAATAAATTGAAGTTAACTAAATCATTACATACACTCATGAAAAACAATTTAACAATATTTAATATATAATCTGGGCTATTTTGTATTCTAGTTTACCAATCAAAAAGATAAGATATATAACTAGTAGCTACCTCCTAACATTATAAGCTACAACATTTTCATTTAGTTATATAATACTATTATTAGTGTGGTTTAACATATGCATTAATCACTCTGGATCCTATCACTGATGACAAAAAGAAAACAGATACAATTGACTTCAGAGAAACAGTCAGAAGAAAGTGGCTACATGAACAAAGTCACCTATCACCATGGTAAATTGGTGAGAATGATCTTGGAAGCAAGAGAGCACATTCATCACATTGCTTGTGAAGTGACTCTAACCAAGCAATGTGACAAATTTAAATTTACCACTAATGTTGAAAGGAAAATTTAGCGGTACCTAGCTAATAATAAATAAGCATATGAGCCAACCTATGAGAAAATCCAATACCTAAGTTAATTTGGTGGCTACTGAACCATTCAAATAACCATATGTTACTAACCCAAGCTTCAGGAAAGGAATGGGAGTCCCTTCCAGTTCTGAATAGTCAGCATTAAGCTGCCTCTCCGTACATCCCTTTACAGCAGTAATCACTAGGGAGTGGAGGATGATCTTAGTGCTTTCATACTCTTCCTTAGACATTTCAAATTAGTAGACGCTAATTAAAATATTAATTATTAGAAATAGTAAATACGTGGGTGATATATATATCAGAATTCTGAAAAAAATTGAAAAAAACGTATTAAGGGTTGTATTGATAAATGTGGGATATTCATAGGAAAAAATTAATAATCTATATGTATAGTCAGAAACCATAAAATTCCTTTCACAATGGGTCAGAAGGGGTTTTACCCAATTAAAAATGTAAGATTTAAACAGAACAGGTAAAAACATAGTGGCATTTAAGGTGAGGCTAAGACATCTCTGTTGAAATTTTAGTATAAATGTTTAATGTTTAATCACACTCTTTATATGTTTAATGTTAACTTCCTGTGAGACTAGCTCAGCTATATTAATTACCTGTTGTTTAACAAACAATGTATTACTTTTATGAGAAACGGATTTAAGGTTTAAAGTCCATTACAAGTTCCGGTGAGTGTTAAATATCACCGCAGGTCAATTCTTTAGCTAGTCTGTTCTTTACATTACTCAGTGAGAGATGTGTTCCACTCATCTCTCCAATAGACTTCTATCTGTATAACATATTACTCTTTAAATAAACTCTATGTCTTAACGTTGTTAACCCACTGTAATTTAACCTAATTCTAACAGGTTATGGGCCCAGTGAACGATAAGAGTTTATAAATCAAATTATGTTTAAACAATTTAGAAGGTTATTACAGTAATCAAGTAAAACGAAGTACAGTGAAAAAAGTGTTAAACTAAATGAAACATATACGCACGAACGTTTGTGTAAGCATATCTTGCTAATGCTCTATTGAGGTCAATAATACTGACTGCTTTAGCGACATGTTCTTGTTTATATAGTATAATTATTTATTATTCTGTGCGGAAGAGGTGTCAAGAGAGGTCACAAATTACCTTTAAATCTGTGACCTTATCCTTTGGTAAACAGTCTTTTCAACAAAAGGTTCTTGCGAACTAAGACTTGTGTTGCTGTTCCAATTGAATATTAATAATTATATTCAGTGAAGTTATTCTTATGAATTAGAATAATTTTAAAATATCAATTCAGTTAAACAGTTGTTGGGGGGCCATGTTCCCGAACATTAGAATATTAGTTAGAAGTGTAGTTTGAAGTAGATTGGTTATGGAATTGAAGTATAACTATCAATTGTTGACTATTGTTTTTGATATCTTGTTATTTACAAATTTACAGGAACTTTAAAAAACCAGGCTGTGAAAGACATAACAACTATTACTACTTGAGACACATGACAAATATTTACACATATATATACAACTTACAAAACACCTACCCTGGTTTTCCTTATCTTATTGTTTACAATAAACAACACTTATACATAACCTCATAACTTTATGTTAACCTTTGAAACACCTGTGGATATACAACATTAAACACAGACAATAAAGATATCACAGCACAAGGCATCATATGTTTACACTAGGAGAGTTAGAACAATACTGACTAGGACTGCCTGCATGCACTCTGACATCAACTTAAGGGCTAGTGCATGTTAACTTTATCTAGTAATGCCTACTTAGGTTTATGGATACTTATCATACTTTCTATTTCAGATTAACATCAAATTATACATACATGATACATAGCACCCCACTACACAGTAAATCAATTTAACTGCTTTGTTTGTTTATGTTTGTTAAGTTTTGAATGAAAATAAATACTTGAAAACATGTCTTCAAATAAGTTACCGGGGATTGTTCCCCTAGACAGAAATAATTACCCTACATGGAGGGTACAAATGAAAATGTACCTCTTAAGAGAGAAACTGATGGATTTTGCTGATGGATCTAAATCAGTTCCAATAGATTCCGCTTCAACTGAGGTTAAAGCTGCCTATACTAATAACAAGAATAAAGCTCTGGCAGATATAGTACTATCTATTTCACCGGATCAATTGTACTTAGTTGGACAACCCACAGATCCACACGCTGTCTGGACCACCCTTCAAGAAACGTTTCAGAAAAAAACGTGGGCGAACAAATTTCGTCTGAAGAAGAAGCTTTACAACTTAAAATTGAAATCTCCCGAACTACTCAACTCCCATTTGAAAGAACTAACTGAAGTTTTTCAAGAGCTTGCCTTGTTAAATCAAGTGATCAGTGAAGAGGATAAAGTTATTTGTCTCCTATCATCACTACCAGAGCAGTTTGAAGTGCTTGTTACTGCACTTGAAGCTCAGACAGACATCCCTAACTGGATTACCGTAGCTGACACACTCCGGAGAGAAACAGAAAAGTTGAGTATTAAATCCAATGATGGTTTGGCATTATCAAATACTCAGATTGATGCTGCAGTAAATAAACAGTCAATCAAGTGTCACTTTTGTAAAAAATTAGGACATTTGAAGAAAGACTGCTTCAAATTTAAACGGTATTCTCAAACTAACAGAACTCAAAATCAGCCAAATGGTGTAAACGTAAGTCATATAGAACTTAATCACACAATGTATGCTAATGATATCGCTCTTTGTAACAAATATGCCGACATTAATATTTGGATAATAGATTCAGGCTCTTCATCACACATGAGTGGTGATAAAAATTTATGTAAAGATTTTGCAAATATTACCAAACCTATCAATGTTAAAGTAGGTAATGGAGATGTTTTGCAAGCTATTTCACTAGGAAATGTTTCTGTTATTGTGAATATACAAGGTGGTGGAAGTAGAAAATGTACAATAAATGATGTACTATATGTGCCAAATCTAGCTTTTAATCTACTATCAGTGTCAAAAATGACATATAATAATAAATCTATTATTTTTGAAAATGATAAATGTAAAATATTGAACGAAAATAAAGAGTTAATTGCTGAGGCCAACTGTGTTGGTCAACTCTATTATCTAAATACTTTAGTACATAAAGCTGCAGTAACTGTTGATCAAAATAAAGTAAACCTTCTATGGCATAGAAGGCTCGGTCATATAGGTAACGACAACTTGACTAAAATGATCCGAACTAAATCAGTTAATGGTCTGGATAGTAAATTAAAAGCTATAGAAGGTGTGTGTGAACACTGCTCTAATGGGAAAATGCATAAAATACCATTTTCTACAAGCATTAAGAAAAATTGTAAACCTCTTGATTTAATCCACACAGATGTCTGTGGGAAAATTACTCCCACTTCCAAGGGTAATAATTCATATTTTCTGACCTTTATTGATCATGCTACTCGATACTCCTGGATATATGTTATTGCCCATAAGAGTGATGTGTTTCAGAAGTTTTTGGAATGGAAAGCAATGGTTGAAAATATTTATGAAAGGAAAATTAAAACCTTGCAGTCAGATAATGGAGGAGAATATACCTCAAATAAGTTTGAATCATATTTACGCAATGAAGGTATAATTCACCAGAAATCTATTCCTAAAACTCCTGAACAAAATGGGTTAGCTGAAAGATTTAATAGAACTATTATGGAAAAAGTTAGATGTATGTTATCTAATTCAGGAATTGATAAGGAATTCTGGGGTGAAGCACTATATACTGCAAATTATCTTAATAATAGATGCATTAATTCATTTTTAGTAAATAAAACTCCATGTGAAGCTTTAAATCTTAGAAAACCTAATGTAAGTCATGTAAAAGTTTTTGGATGCACTGGGTATGCGCATATTTCTCGAGATGAACGATAAAAATTAGAAAATAAAGCTACCAAATGCCTGTTTCTTGGGTATGGCACTGTTACTAAAGGGTATAAGATGTATGATGTTGAATCTAAAAGAATCTTCTTTTCCAGGAATGTAACCTTTGATGAATCAGTTTCATCTAAGATTGAGAACCCTCAACTGATTGAGACCCCTACCTCTCCACTGGTGTTCCCTTCAGAAGATTCAGAACCTGCAGGGCCTGAGAATCAAACTCCTGACAATAATCCTCCCTGAGGCGCAACCTTTACCAGCTATCAGTCCTGATGAGGATCTTAGACGATCGTCTAGAATTCGTCGAGCTCCTGTTAGATACGGTAGTTGGGGGTATAGCCATGATCAGTTTGAGGAGGAGGGTTTATTAGTAAATGGGAATATCAATATCGAACCTAGGTCGGTATCTGAGGCTCTTAATAGCGGTTCTGAATCCTCTAAATGGAAACATGCCATGGAGAGGAAATTAAATGCTTTTGAGAAACAAAGTTTTTGAACTAGTAAAACCTACCTCAGACTTAAACATCATTAACTCTAAATGGGTGTTTAAAAAGAAAAAAGGATCTGATGGTAGAGTGTCTTCATATAAAGCTAGATTAGTCGCTCAGGGTTTTTTACAGAGACCTGGAATCGACTATGATGAAATTTTTGCTCCTGTAGTTAGATTCGAATCGGTGCGAACCATGTTATCTTTAGCTACTAAACAAAAATTATTTGTACATCATTTGGATGTCAATTCAGCTTTTTTAAATGGGGATCTTAAAGAAAATGTTTATATTAGACAGCCTCCTGGCTATGCTATTCCAGGAAAAGAAGATTTAGTATGTAAACTAAAATAAATCTATGTATGGGTTAAAACAATCACCCAAATGTTGGAATGATGCTTTGGATGCATATCTTAAATCCTTAGGATTTATTCAAATACTCATGTATTTATGTTAAAGTAATCAATAACTCACCATGCTTCATTTCTGTGTATGTAGGTGACATTATTGTAGCATGTAAGAACTATGATGACCTGACTAAAATCAAGACTGATTTAAGTGCTAAATTTGAGATGAAAGACTTAGGAAAATTATCCTATTTCTTAGGCATAAAAGTCGTACAAGACGAAAATAAAATATCATTAAATCAATCTTCATTTGTCAACGAGTTATTAGATAGATTTGAATTCAATAATTGTAAACCTGTTTCAACCCCTGCTGATGTTAATTCTCATTTGGAACCAACTACTGATGATTGTGAACTAGTAGATAAAACTAAATATCAGTCAGCTGTAGGTGCCTTACTGTATCTATCTACTAAAACTAGACCGGACATAACTTATGCAGTTGGAAATGTCTCTAAATTTTGTTCCAATCCAAACACTAAGCACTGGTCTGCAATTAAGAGTATTTAGATACCTAAAGGGCACACCTGATCTTGGCATTACCTATGGTAATGAAGATTCTGAGTTGATAGGCTATTCTGATGCCGACTGGGCAGGTAACAGAGTTGATAGGAGAAGTACTTCTGGCCAATGCTTTCTGTTAAATAATTCCATTATTTCTTGGCGCTCTGTGAAACAGTCATGTGTTGCTTTATCAACAGCTGAAGCTGAATATGTTTCCCTCTCTGGTGCCTCCCAAGAAGCTGTATCTCTAAATAAATTACTATTAGATCTTAAAGTACCTAATAAGAATCATATAGTTTTGTTTGAGGATAATCAGTCAGCTATTTGTATTGCTAAAAATCATCCTAGATCGAAACACATTGATATTAAATTTCATTACATTAGAGATCTTGTTGCTTCAAACACAATTAAACTTGTGTATTGCCCCAGTGAAACTATGCTTGCTGACATATTCACTAAACCGTTGCCTACTGATAGATTTACCAAATTAGTTGAATTAATAGGCATGAAAAATATATAATGTCGTGTGAGGAGGAGTGTTGAAATTTTAGTTTAAATGTATTACACACTCTTTATATGTTTAATGTTAACTTCCTGTGAGACTAGCTCAGCTATATTAATTACCTATTGTTTAACAAACAATGTATTACTTTTATGAGAAACGGATTTAAGGTTGAAAGTCCATTACAAGTTCCGGTGAGTGTTAAATATCACCGCAGGTCAATTCTTTAGCTAGTCGGTTCTTTACATTACTCAGTGAGAGATGTGTTCCACTCATCTCTCCAATAGACTTCTATCTGTATAACATATTACTCTTTAAATAAACTCTATGTCTTAATGTTGTTAACCCACTGTAATTTAACCTAATTCTAACAATCTCGTCCACAGACAATTTGTCCACAAATTGCTCTATTTTGTGCTTCAAATTACATATGAGATATATTTCATATTATTTCTCATTATTATATTAATAGCCAAGTGTAAATAAATAATATTATTTTAGTGATTTAAGCCAAAACATTTCATAAGAACACATAAAAAATGTTTTTCCAATTGATTACAGTTATGAAATTAGAAATGCTAAACAGGTTGACTGTATCTTTAAATTATGTACCTCCTATAACATTATGCATTAATAAATGAGTTATGAGTATTCAAAATATGGAACTTTAATAACAGTGTACTAGCAAGACTAAATGTGGAAACATAAAAAAAAAAGTAAAATCGTTACAAGAGGAGTAGATACTTTAACTATTTTATATGCTTCTATTATGAGCCCAGAAATATGGATCAGTCCGAAAACACAGACGTGTTTACGTTTATATAATTGAATGCAACACTAAAAAGTACCTATATCTAGCTAATTCTTTTATATTATATTTAAATATCAATCACTTGTTTAGTAGTATATTTATTATATACATGTATGTATTTTATGTAGTCACTGTTGAAAAAATAATTCTGTCAATAAAAAAACTAATTTCTGAGCCAATATTGCATCTAAAAAGCTAATATGAGTAGTAATATTGATGTTGATTGTAGTTATTGTTAAAATACACCGCAAATTTGCAGTTATTGTAAATATAGAGAAAATGTTTCTGGTTTCTATGATTATGTACTATAATATCTTTGAGACATGCCTCGCTCTTATTACAGATTTTATAAGACCAAGGTACAATAAAAGCGAAGCCTGCCAGTTATCATTAAATAAAGTTTTTAGTATAATTATTTTCCTGTTGCCGGCCAATAGGAGCAGACAACGACCATCAACAATGGGTGTTTTCTACTTATATATATTGTAGAATATACATAAATAATAAACAATATGTACACAACACATTATAATTATTATACAAAATAGACCATTTCATAGAAGAAATGTCTGTTGGACGAGATGTCCGTGCACGATATAAGGCATCATATTGGTATATATAATAGTTTGTGGAAGGTTTCGGGTAACTATCTTAATTGATCAATAACTAAAATAGCATTTTGGCAGACTGATACCTTGATATTTTTAGGCTCATAATCAAGTCCCAACTGGAGAGGACTCTAAATAAAATTTCACTAATTCTAATTAAACATTGTAAAAGAGATGGATATAACAGATGCAGGTTGTCTCTAAAATCAGTAGTATTTTTAAGTCATACTTGGATGAAAATTATTCAAAAGTTTAATTTAGTAGCTACCTGGCTATTTCAGTTCCATTTCTCAAAGGCTCTTTCAATCATAATTCCAGAAATAAAACTGATAAAATGTTCACTTACGAAATAATCAATTTTGGAGTTTGTTCTCAGTAAAATGCAAGTTAGTATTGAAGGAAAGTAATATTTGTAGGTACAGAAAATATGAAATATATTTTATTTTCTGCAGACTGGCAGAAAGACTTCATCTGGCATGAGAGAACTGTGAACAGTCAGTTGCTCAGTGCCTGATATACACCTGTTAGCAGAATACGGGAAATATTTAGGAAAAACTCAATGAACAATTTAGAATTGATTCCTATAGCTGCATACAATAATTTAGCTACAAACACTTGTGTATTTATTAATCACTATATTTATATTAATTTTACTGAAAGAGATCTCTACAAACACTTAAGATGACCGAGAAAATCCCATAATTTCATCATTTTTATTTTATGCGTAAATAGTTTCCTAATAACCTTCTCATCTAGTGTAACTCTAACCCTCTGGGGAGAGGGAGAAAAAGGAAGGGGGCAACGCTGGGGTTAGAGAGTCAATATGCACTCTAAAACGATCTCTCAGCCAATTATAATTCGTAATATTTAATTATCTCGCTATATCTGGTATCTAACAAGCTTCTAAAAGCACACACACTAAGGCAGGAGAAGGAATATGTCTCAATTACTCGCTACACCTCATACGAGTAGGATGCTACTTGTCAGATTATCAAACTTTGAATGGTATTTTCTAGTACTTTAAGGGGACCGCCCCCCGAAGAAATCTCAAAATTTTATCTTTTTTTTTTATTGTGTAAATAGTTGCTTTATAACCTTTTTATAGTGTGTGCAAAATACCAGAGGTCTCGTATAACTCTAACCCCCTGGGGATAGGGAGAAAGGGAAAAGTGGGCCGGGGGGGTAGGGAGTCAATATGTACTCTAAAAACCATCTCTCAGCCAATTATAATTCGTAATAATTAATTATATTGCTATATCTGGTATCTAACATACCAGTATATCACGCCCACACCAATGAATGCAAAGAGAGATTAGTCAGTTGTCCCCAAACCTTCGAAGCGGATGGACGCTGCGTGTCAGATCATCAAACTTTGAAAGGAAATTCCTACTAATTCTGATATCTACAAATCTTGTGATTCAAAAAAAACCGTACCTATTTTTTGGTTGAAGCTAGAGCATTGCGGTTTTTTGCATTCGATACTCCATAATGATATCTACAATATGAAAATTATTTTCAAAATTTTTGGTTTACTTATGAAAAAGTTGAAATTTAGAAAACCCATTCGAAAATCAAAAATTGAAGAAAATCATATTGTAGATATCAGTATGGAGAATCGAATGCAAAAAACCGCAATGCTCTAGCTTCAACCAAAAAATGGGTGGGGTTTTTTTTAAAATGGTTCGAAATTTGTTCGAAATTCGAATAACTCGTTTTCTATGGGTCTAATCGAAAAAATGTCAGGAACAAAAACGATAGATAATTCAATTTTATATATACATACAAGGTTTCAGAACCATAACTTCAATAATAAATTTTTTTTCAAAATTTTGGGGGCGGTCCCTTTAAAAAGCTACTAATATTGGTATTCAGAAACATACAACTCTTACAATTTAGAAGCTACGGCATTGGGTGTTTAGCATTCGCTTTTGCAGGGAATTCTTGACAAAACAGTTTCCTTTAAATTTTGATTTTCGAATTTGTTTTCAAAATTTTGAATTTCAAAAAAAAAATCCATATATTTATGTTTTCCCATTTTTCTTTCTACGAAAATCGAAATTAAAAGGAAACCATTTTGTAGATAATCTCTTGGAGAATCGAATACAAAAGAACCAAAAGCCGTATGTTTAAAATTGTACAAGTTGTATGTTTTTGAAAAAAAATCGAAAGGTGTTCGAAATTCGAATAACTTGTTTTCTATGGGTTTAATCAAAAAAATGCCATGAACAAAAACGATAGAGAATTCAGTTTTCTATTAGGCTACCAAGTTTCAGAGCCGTAGCTTCATTAATAAAAATATTTTCAAAACTAAAGTATGGTCCCCTTAACCAGAATCAGAAGACTGAGCAAATACATAACTACTGAAATAGTGTGCAAAAATCTTGGTCAAGGGCCCAAGGGCAGACAAGTGCCTATTTGAATTCATATCCATGACACCTACAGGCCAGGTACATAGTTAAGTATGGCCCTTCTCACCATTTGGCTGGAGTCTGGAGAGTTTATGACAATTTTGATTATGATGAAAAATACTTAATTTCTTCCTATGGTCTGTGCATAGATCATCAGATGTTACAATATTAACTTGTAGAGAATTTATAATAATTTGATCATTTTGAAGAGAATTAGGATAATTTGATAACTTTGAAGAGAAATTGAGTTTCTTATGAAGAAAACTTGTCAACTCAAATCTCAGACAAATGGAGACTTAGTAGTGAGAACACCACACCAGTTTATTTGTAACTTGGGCTGTAGGTAGCTATCATAGATAATATCATACTAACATAATTGAAATTATGACAGAAAACTTGCCAATGCACTTAGTAATTGGATTAGTCTGCAAACTTGAAACCAGGTCACAACATCTACAAGATTTTACTTCCTGGTAAAGTTTTCAAGTTTAAGTCGGAGATGAAAGTAAAAACTTATGCACCAACCCCCTTGCTAGCTCAGACTGTATTTCATGGTAAATTCCACTGAATGGTCAGAAAAATAAAATTCCCCTTTGAAAGTAGTATTCTAGCAAAGTTGGTGGATTTTTAGCTATTTATTCCTATGTTACCATTATATTCTGGTGTCTAAATTGGGAAAATGTTGGATGATCAGCCAAAATATTAGAAATTGATAGTGGATTTTTTCAGCTTTTTGAAAAAGTCAGTGGGATTTTGTGCACCAAATACAGACTAGCTGCCAGGTCGAGGTCATTAAATAATCACTAAGTGTGAAGTACCTACAACAAACTACTTTAAACTAGCAGATACAACAAACTACATAACAGATATTTATGTGGATACCATAGTATTGATGTATAATAGAATGGGCCCCTAAACCATACTTTAGTGCACCATACTGTGATGAGCCGCTCAGCTTTTAGATACAGTTAGTCTGACCAGTAGGTGCAGTGATACGTATCTAAAAGCTGAGCGTCCACCACTGTATGGCCAGACTGTATTTCATGGTAAATCCACCAACTTGTAGGTGGAATTTTACCCCTTTGAAAATAATATTCTAGCAAAGTCGGTGGATTTTTAGCCTTTTATTCCTATATTACAATTAATTTTTGGTGGCTAAATGAATTATCAGGAAAATGTTGGTAGATCAGCCAAATAAGTTGGTGGTTTTTTTTTTCAGCTTTTTGAACAAGTCAGTGGGTTTTTGTGCACCAAATACATACTAGGCTGTGTGGTGCACAATAGTACGGCGCACCATTGCACATTCTATTAAATAGGTAATTTGAATGAAGATTTATCATTTACGATAGATATATGAAGTGATTTTGATAATTGTTGTATCAAATTTATGACTGACGGTACCTGAATCGAATGTTTATACAACCCAGTTTAATTCTTTGATTGAAATGTTGGTAAAGGTGTACTTAAGTGGATCGTCCTGGTTGTAAGAAAGAAAAAGAAAAAACTTTATTATTAAAGTCATCTAAATGAAATTTTGTATGCATATATGAAATTGAAAAAGAAAAACAATTTGTTTTTTTACTATTTTTGTCATTCTGTTTTTAGAAAACGAATGACGGATGTCATGGTGACGTCACATAAAACGGGTTTTTGGAAATTCCTACTCCTCCTTCACTTTTTCATGTAGACAGGTGTAATTAGTCTCATTCGAAAGAGAAACCCCTACTACAGGCGTGGAGAATAATTTTTTATATTTTTGAAGTTATAATAAAAACAATAGCTAATGTCTATTATTTTACTTTTTTTTCACTAAAGTCCTTTAAATTTTTATAAATTTGAATTATCAAAAAATTTATTGTCCAGGCATGCACATATGCTACCTCTTTCAAATGAGCACTAAATCAATCGTATACATGTATAAGTGACGGAGGAGTAAAGAATCATAGTCCGAAAAATGTCTTTTTCAAGAGGGGCTGACAAAGGTCAGATGATTTTTTAAGGGCCAAAAAAAAGTAAAAAAAAGGGACCAAGTGGTTCTAAGAAATGTTTCCAGCTATATTCCTGACTTACTATTACTAATGGGGTGCAGGGGGAGGGGGGCTGGTTCAGAAGTCCCCTGGAGTGTAAGAAGTGGATGGCTGGGGCTCCTCCTCGCGACCGCACTTCCTCACTCGAAGAGGTTTTGCAGGTGTCTGTTGCTTCTGTAGCAGACGTCAAATAGATGTAAGAGGGATGAGACCAAGAGAAACTAAGACATTGCCGTCTACATTCCCACAGTTGTGATGGAGGGCATTGACCTGAGCAGCAAAGGTTGAACGTCTAACTGTCCAAGATACGCAAATTTTACTTTCAGACATGTCCTCCACAACTTGGAATGTAGAGACTCATTCCTGTTCTGTGTATCCTTCTTCAAACATCTACCCAGCAGGCTCGGCTCAGTCAGCGACAGGAACACCTGTCAAACCTTTCTCAGGAGGTCCGATGGCAGTCCAGAGAGGTAGAGCTTCTTCGTGGAGTGAGGCACAGGGTCTTCTCCAGTAGCAGTAGCTCGCTTCCACCAACACCATGAGTCAGCACCATCAGGGCCTTCTCTGTGAAGAGGCTCCTCATCCGTGCTCTTAGTGTGGTAGTAAATCGCGAGGAGTCGACGTCGGAGATCGAAAGCTGAACCGTTGGGCTCAAACCCCCTGATAGTCTGGCCGTAGTGCTTGGCGTTGGCGTCGATGCTTGCTTCGGTGAGACAGCTCCTCCCTGCCATGCGTGATTGCATCACAATCTTCATCTGTGTCGGTAGGCGCTGGTCCTTCTTCAGCTACCAAAGACGGGTCCCTATCCTCTTCGACACGTGATTTACACACTCCTCCTTCACAACAGTGGATGATGCGTAGGGACCTGCTCCACCGTTGAGTGACGTCAGTGCGTTGAAAGTTGAACGGTCGCCATCACTGATGAAGAAGGTGTAGCATAAACCCCATGCCTTAAAGCGCTGCCAGATGCGAAGAGTTGTCTCAGCCTCCATAGCGCAACTCTTTCCGTCAAAGTTCTTCTGGCAGGAGGTGTTGGTCGTCGCCTTCCAAGCCAAGAAGTCGGCAGAACTAAGACTTTTCTCTTTCTTATAGCACTCCTGGCAAAAGTTGCAGAGCACCTCCAAGTTCAAGACGAAGCCTTGCTCCACATCAAGTTGATCCGGATAGCGCAACAACATCGTCCATCGCTGATGCGAGCTTGCCCATATGCTGCTGCCACATAATGCCCACTTGTCCATAGACGAATTTACAGTAAGTCAAATAAACATTGCTACTGTAAACTCCTGGAAGCCCCAAATTGAAGCACATCTGTGACAAACCAGCTACTTACCTAATTTAATCTGACAAATGTACGCATTTTATGAGATAAAAATAAAACACAATTTTGGGATATTTTGAGCTCATAACCAGGATGATACCCTTAAGCTTTGACTGAGATAATTGAAGCTATTCTTCCTTTTCTGTTATTTTTTATTAAATATTAAAAATGTGATATCCTAGATTCTTGAAATAAATAGGAAATTAAATAGAATAGAATTAAATAGAAAATACTTGCATAATTTCCCTTTTATTTAACATGAAAATATATCATGATTGTTTTCTTATATAACATGATTATCGTTTCAAAACACTTCTTCAAATTATTATAGTTCATATTATTAATTATTATATAATCATATCATACTAAACAGTGCTTCAATTCTTCTTTTTTATCCAAATCTTCTTTATTTTTCCAGAAACCAAAAGGAAAATGCAATAGCCAAGACTGCTACATAATAATTAAGCAATAAGTAACTATGATGCCTACACCATTCTATTATTTAATTGCCAATATTTAATAAAATAACAGAAAAGGAAAAATAGCTAGACAATCTCAGTCGAAGCTTAAGTGCACCTTTACAGAGATGTTTAATTTGGAATAGAAAATAAAATATATCATAGAAAACTGTAATAATTTTATGGGGTAACTATTCCAAACTTTCATTCTAAGGTGCAAGTTAAAACTTATCAGTTCGATTTATCGAGGGAGGGGTACCATCCCCCAAACCATGTTTCAGAGGTTGACTAACTGTAAGCCGATTTTTGAGCAAAAATTTCACAAAATTCTGAGCCAAGCCAATTTTCCCATCTGTAGAAACTGGTAAGGTTTTCGTAATGTAATTTAAATTGGCTTAAACTTTTGAATTAATTCAAATGTTCCCATATTAATTTTTGCTTGAACTTTTCAAAAATGAGCCAAATTGGCTTGGCTCAGAATTTTTTGAAAATTTGGCTTGCAGTTATCCAACCTCTGAATTATGGATTATTGTAAATATAGAGATTAATTCATAGGTGTTTGTAGCGAAATTAATGTGAACATAGGAATTAATTCAAAATTGATTGTGGATGGTAGAGAATATCCAAAATATCCCATATCCTGGCCAATTTGGATATTTTCATTTAAATTTCAAGCCAAAATTAACATGGGAATATAGGAATTAATTCAAAACTTTGAACCAATTACACATACCTATCTGAATTTTTGAGCATTTGAAGCTATGATGTTTCTGTTATTAGAGGCCGCAGTTAGTTATTAGTGTGCTGCAATTTACCTGCTTGACCCTACTCTATATATATTATATAACATGATCCCCAAACCCCCCGTCAGCCTCTGAGTCAGGTCATTTATTTACATTAGAGTGATTAGACAATCATGAAGAGTGCAGTACAACAAACTAACATAAAAAAAACGGCATAACAGCCATTTATCCACTCTGGAGAAAGTGGTCTTTTCTGATGAATAAATTACTCAATTATCAAACCTTAAAATACAGTAATAAATTAACGGGAACTGTATAATCTGCAGCATTTTGCCTATAAAATTCATTTGTTAGTGTTAGCCTAAGGTAATTTCCATTTTCCAGAGTGGCCATTTATGTTGAGACTATTTGATAGAATGTACCTTACGTTACCTACTATGGTAATGGTGGGCCATACTTTGGTTTGCCATCAGCGTACTGTGGTGGGCCACTCAGCTTTTAAATACTGTTGGCCCGTTGGGTACACTACAGGTACAGTACCTAGATACCTACCTAAATGGCATAATTAGGGTGACTACACACCAAAAGATTTGAAGCAAGAGAGAAAGATTGAATTGATTAACATGGATATGTATGGGAGTGCACACACTGGCAGGGAGCAAAAAAGACAGAAAGAAAGACTGAAGAGTGAAAGTAAGTTGAAGATGGTTTCTCTGAAGCGAGTTGAAGATGGTAGCCTAAATCTATGTAATATCTCAAAAAGTGTCAGTGTTGTATCACTCTTTATAGCTTTCTTTCTCGCCTCACATCTTGCAACCTTTCTTGCTTGCTTTTTTCTCACTTTTGGCACCCAAGCTTTCAGAAAGACTGCAAGAGTGTCACTGAACCAAGAGTCTCTGAGTCTGACTGCAAGACTCATTAGACTTATCTCATTATCTCATCCATGTTATAGAGTAAGTATGTCAGTTCAGCCAATTAATTAGCTTACATTTCAAAAGGTCAAATCTCAGATATGTCGATATGTATCTAAAAGCTGAGCGGCTCACCACAGTATGGCACACCAGATCTGTACATTCTATTAGATAGGTAATTTGAAAGAAGATTAATGATAGCTATATGGAGTTAATTTGAGAATTGTTATACCTATCAAATTTATGACCGGCAGTACCTGTATCCAATGTTTATACTTCACACTTTTATTCCTTGATTGAAATGTTTGTAAATTTGTGCTTTACGTCCCCCACCGATTTTCGATATTTTGGTACTTTTAATAGGTAAAAGAAGTCATTTTAAGACGTTTTTCAAAAATGCTTCGTATTCGAGGTATAGCGCAATTAAGTTTCCGATAGGTTAGGTTAAGTTTGGGGGTCTTGAAAGGTACATTAACATCACAAATAAGTATATCGGGGGGAGTGCCAACCCCCCAAACCCCCTGCAAGGTCATTAGACAATCATGATGTGTGCAGTATAACAAACTAGCAGATACAGTGAACTACAGTAACAGTTTCATGGCACCAAGATTTCATGTCACAAAAATCTAAAAGCTGGAAAGCCTTGTGTTTTCTACAAACTTGATGTTATTCCTACCTAAAACTTAATTGCGCTATATCTCGAAAACGAAGCATTTGCCCAAAAAATGGTTTTCCTGAAAAAAGTTTTGAAATGGCTCCTTTAACCAATAATAAGTGTCAAAATATAGAAAATCGTTAGGGGGACACTGAAGTACAAATTTACCGAGATGTTTAATTTGGAATAGAAAATAAAATTTATCATTGTAAACTGTAATAATTATAATTTTATAGGGTAACTATCATAAACTTTCAGAGGTGTAAATAAAATCTTATCTGTTATACAGACTTACAGTTAGATGTAACTGAGGTCTGGGGGCGTGCTACCCCCCGAACCCCGTTGCAGCCCTGCCGGCTGCCAGGTCATTAAACGATCATGAAATGTGCAGTAGGTTACTGTAGGTACAAGTACAAACAAACTAGCAGATACAACAAATGATATAACAGCCCCATGTTACACCAGATTGTATTTGGTGGTAAATTCCAATGATATGTCGGGAGATATTCAATTTCTCTAATAAAAAAATTCATGCAATGTCGGAGGATATTTAGCTACTAATTCCTACATTACCATTAATTTTTGGAGGGGAAACTGGAAAAATGTTGGAGGACTAGGGTAAGTTCTTAACACGTTTCCTGCGATGTGACCCACCGGTGGGTCACATTGTTTTTTTTATAGAATAGAAGATCTAAGCTGTTTCTCTTCAACTAATATTTCTTTAGAAGGTGTATATTTATATCCTAAAGAAGGATATATTGTACATGAAATATGGAAAAGTCTACTAATAAAAATTAATATTTTTCTGTCCAAATTAAACTGAAATTATGACAGTTAAACACTGTCGCAGAAAATGTGTTAATTATCAGACAGTTCCACAGTTTCAAACACGTAAGAAAAAAATATATAATATTTATAATTATTATTCAACTTTAATTTTGATTGGTATCCATGATATCTGCAGGTATCATTGATTGGATAAAACAATCAAAATTAAAGTTAAATAATAATTATAATATCGTTTTTTCTTAAGTGTCCGAAAATGTTGAACTGACCGATAATTAAGAACTTACCCTAGACAAATTGATGAAAAATGTTGGCAGATATTTTTGAAAAAGTCAGAGGAGTTCAATACACCAAATACAAACTGGATGTCACAGAGTAGCCTAGGTATGTCAGTTGAAGCCAATTAGTTGGCTTAGATTTCTAAAGGTAAGTCTAATTGGCTTAAAATTTTGAATTGATTCCTATATTTCCATGTTAATTTTGGCTTGAAATCTTCAAAAAATAAGCCAAATTTTCCAGCTTCTGAAACATGGTTTAACAGCCATTTATGTTGAGACCATTTAAAGAAGGTACAGAGGTGTGCCATAATGTGGTACGCTGCACCTAGTTTCAGAGAAAGTTCATTGAGTCGCCAATATATCTTTTTTTTCAAAAATAAGTCAACAAAAATTAGTAATGCAGTCATCAGTCGTAAAAATTTAATTCCAATTTTGAAAGTCTACAGTCGTCATTAGCTATATCATTATACCTACCCAATTATCAAAAGTAAACATACCTTAATATATAATTGAGAGCGTATCAGCCGATCAGAGAGAGTCATACAAGTTACAACTGATACCATTACCAGCCAATCGGCAATCACAGAGAGGCATACTTTCTTTCAAAGTTATTCATATGTTTTTTTTCGATAATTAGTCAGAGAGGATGAGAGAGCATCGAATTAAAATGACAAGTAGTGACAACTTCATTCATAACAAAAGATTGCAATCTTTCACAGAAAACTGATATACATAATAAATCGCGTCATAACAAAACAAAATGGCGGCTTTGTTTACATTTCAACAAAGTTGCTTTCCACCGTTCATACATGATTCTTGAGTCACCAATTTTAATTTTAAATCTAATTTAAGTGTTCATTAGTCATCTATATATCTAGGTACCAGTCTGCAAAAGATGCATTAATTTGTGAAGTTTATCCAGCAACTGTTGAGGCCTTGATATTAGTCTCCTGAATTATCCGGCAACAATTTTCTAATTAATTCCTATGTTTACAAGTAATTCGTGGAGATAATTTTGTGATTTTTGGCCATTTTGGAGAGAAATTTGAAAATCTTTGGAGACAAATTGCCCCAATAATTAAATATCTGGAGACTATCAGACTAACTAACTGTGCAAGCTTTGCAGACTGGTCTATATATGGGAATGGGAAAGATACTTAATTTCACAAATTTTAAGTCGACAATTAATCGGCGACTTGGTACATACTCTTAAACTAGGCTGCGTCGCTGCTCAGCTTTTAGATACTGTTGGATATCAGGATATGTCTTATTGGCTTAAATTTTTTAATTAATTCCTATGCTATTGCTCCCATGTTAATTTTGGCTTGAAATTTTCCAAAATGAGAATTTTGACTCTGAAACACGGTAAGTATCTCATTAGACCCTCTGCACTCACATCATAATTATTTTTTCTACCAATTACACTTTATATTCATTGTATAAGTAAAAGTAGCTATAACTAAGTATTAGGTATACCTAGTTAATACTTAATCCCATGAATTAAATAGTTAACTATATTTAATTCATGGTTAATACATTAGGCTACTTGATATAGCTACTCATAGCATAATTGGCCTTGGAAGTGATTCGATACTTAGGTCATAGGTAATCTACCAGACTAACGTAGGTACGCAGACGGCAGTAGCCAGTTGGTATGTAACGTATGGTCACCATTTCACGTACCTACCCAACCAACCTAGGTAGAGTAGAGAGGAGAAACTAGGAAGTATAGCATAAAGGCGAGTTTACACGCTAACTTACGATAAATTGGAGAGATTTATCGTAATGAAGAGGTTGTTACAATTTATCAGTACGTGTTAACAGGTGATCGCAGCCACAGAACATTGAATAAGAAGAAGCTCAGATCGAAGGTGTACACATGGTGTACACAGTAGTAAAATTTCAATCAATCACGTCCATTGATCGCTGACTTCACTATAAACACTCTCTCGAAAACAGTTTGAGCGTGCATTCTACCTCAGCTCATTATCTTTGCTGGGAGTCATATCTTCCTACCAAATTATGTACACGATTATCTATATTCTATAGCCCAGCTACTAAGCAATAATAAATTAATCTTCTTTGCAACAAACACAAATTGACACCATTTCGGTTGTAATACGCATTCAAAATACGGACTCAAACAGAACTGGTGAAACGAAGCCTCTGATTGGCTGAGTGGCTCTAGTTTAAGTGACGTCACTGTAAACGGCACTCAAGAGCAATATAATGGGATCTACACTTCTTCTTCTATTCAATGTTCTGTGATCGCAGCTATTTATTGAAGTTGGAATTGGATTGTGTGATTGAACGTACCAAAGTTAATAAATATTTTAGATTAGTTGGACCTTGAAATTTTCTATGGTATGAAAAGTAATCTATGAAATATTTTGTTGCTGACACTTATCTATAAATGAGACTGAATTTTTTGAGAATAAATATCATGAATACTTCTTAAATAGTTTATCATTCCTAATGAAACTCGCTATACCTACTATTGTATTATATTACTATGAATATATATATGAGAATTTACAGACATAACGAATAAGCCAATAAATTTATTCGAGACAATTTTCCGCAATACCATCCTCCAAATCGTAACGATCGATAAGTTGGAACGTGTGAACAGGGTTCCAAGAAATCGTTACAATTTAGCTCAATATACAGGGTGGCGCAAATAAAGAAAACCCATTTCCAAACTAGTTTATTTTACAAACTATAAAACCTAGAAATTTTCTAAAAACAAATTTTTATTGATACACTTTTTCTCTATCTATCGTGATAATCGGTTAAAGGTCCCCTCCAAGCAAATATTTTTATAGCTTAATTTAACGAGGCTAACGTTCCTTATCATTATGCTGCAAACCGCATCGAATTTGGTAGCGTATTTTTAATTTTATATGCTTTTAAAGATTTTTAAAATCAAAACTCTACAAAACCTATTTTACTTCCGACTTACTAATTTAAGAAATTTTCAGCCTGAAGAAAAAGAATGTACACCATTTGTTTTGATTGTCAACTAGGTATTAGGATTAATAAATCCATTTAATATTCACGTAAAGGTATAGAATTGAATGAACTTATAATAGAAACGTTTATATACTTTAGAAAACAATTAATATCTAAGATAATTTAAATAAAGGACGAAAAATGCATGGTTTGTTCATAAAATTCAAATTTGTAATCAAAACAAAGAGTGTACAATCTTCTTCTTGAGCATCAGATTAGTGATTCGCTCAATTGTTGCTCACAGAGTATTAAAAAAAAAATATAAAATATATACTGAACCGAATTGTATGCGGTTTGCAGAATAATGATCGTAGACCTTAGTTCTATAATATTATGTTATAAACTCATTTTTTTCCTGGAGCCTGGAGAGGACCTTTAAGAGTTACGACGAAAATTAAACATCCTGCAGCTAATTAAAAAAAGGTAAATAAAAAGAGCTTGCAAGAGGACGAAATATACGAAAAAAAATCATAATAGATTTAACTCATTTTATATGGATGTAAAAACAATACCTAAATTCTATTACTTTTTGTAATAAATAAGAGAAAATAAAAAAAATGAATCACCATTTGAAAGTTGGTTTTTGAGATAAAACTGATATCTTTATGAAATCATTTCGCCGTTAATTTTTATCTCCAATTCGAAACCCTCAAAATGTAGCTTTCAAAAGAATAAAGATTTTTGTTGTGACAAATTTTTTAAAACACTGTACGTAAGTTTTACGCAGGTTCAACCTCATTTTGAACTCTCAACAGATTATCACGATAGATGCAGAAAAAGTAAATGAATAAAACTGTGTTTTTAGAAAATTTCTAGGTTTGATAGTTTGTAAAATAAACTAGTTTGAAAATGGGTTTCCTTTTTTTTGCGCCACCCTGTATAATGATAACACATTCCAAATGCAGACCACCATAATGTTTCTTCCATTAAACATATATCACAAGACGAGTTGTTTTGGCGGCGAATTGTCCTAGCGGCGAATTATCCTAGCAGCGAGTTGTCCTCACGGCGAATTGTCCGGTCACCAGTTAATTCATATATTCAGCATAAAAAGTTATTTTTCCGATTGAAATAATTATTGAGATTGTAAATTAAACTTTTTATTCAATTTTAAATTGAAATATTATTATTTGGTTAAATTAGAGTAGAAAATATTATAGATTTAAGTTTGAATAGGTAACTATTGCATATTGTTTCCCCTTATTTTAATATATAAGATGTATTTATAGGACGGTTACTACATTGTGAAAAGTAACTGTTGTCTTACCGTTCTCTGTTAGCGTAATTTAATACACATGTATCTAATATAAAAAAAAACACTGGCCGTAGATCGGCAACATTATGTATTAATAACAGGTTTATAATTGATTAATAAGACGTTTATAAGTTATTAATGAGACATTTATAAGTTAGTTTTTAGAACTGGGTCAGTCAGTAAACAAACGTCGTATTTTCACTAGCCCAATGCAGGGTCTAGGCCAATTTTCCGAAAACGAATTGGCCGAAACCAAATTTGCCGAAACGGATTTTCCGAATACGTTTTTTCCGAATCCCAAATTGGCCGAAAACGGATTTGCCGAAGGACAAATTTTCCGAAAGACGAATTTGTCGAAAATCAAATTTAATATATTTAAAAATAACATTTTTTTTTTCAGTTCTCATCATTATATCTTATGTATAAAAAAACATATTTCTTATGTGAGTTTGACATTACTATTGCAATATAAACTTCATATATACTGAATTCATATATCTAACTGTATATATTAAATATTAATATGTAGCCTATATGGCTTTACTAAAAAGGGTTGATAGAAATCTATTTTTTTACCTGAAACAAATTTATTCATGCAAGTGACACTATCGTTGAAGCTAGAGGTATAATGGGAAGATATAAACATATCTAATAGTTGGGTCTAGGACATTTCGTCCACGGACATTTCGTCCAACGGACATTTCGTCCAACGGACATTTCGTCCAACGGACATTTCGTCCACGGACAATTCGTCCACGGACATTTCGTCCACGAATTGCTTAATTTTGTATTTTAAAGTGTATATGGGATATATTTCACAATATTTTTCACTATTACATTAATAGGCATGTATAAATACATAATAATATTAAGTATAGTGATTTCTTCCGGACAATTCTATATGAACACAAAAAAAAAATGTTTACCCTTCGATTAGTTATGAAATTAGAAATGATAAACGGTTTGACTGTATATTTAAGTTATATATCTCCTTTAATATTTTGCATAAATAATTTATGAGTTACGAGTATCTAAAATATGTAACTAAAATAACAGGGTGAAATGAAATAATTACAATAGGTAAATGATAATGATTATATATGGTTTTATTATGAGTCCGAAAATATGGAACAGTACAATAGCATGGACGGTTTTACGTTTAAATAATTAAAGGCAACACTAGAAAGTACCAATATCTACCTAATTCTCTTATAACATAATTCATTATCAATCACTTGTTAAGTAGTATATTATATACTTGTATCATGTATGAATTTTTATTCAATCACGGTTAAAAAATGTGTTATAAAAAAGTAATTTCTGTACCAATATTGCTTCTAATAACCTAATCTGAGTAATAATATTGATGTTTATTGTAGTTATTGTTATTATGTCCACTATTTTCTATGTTTATATACTCTAATAATTTCGAGACATGCCTCGCTATTATTACAGATTTTATAAGACTATGGAATAATGAAAGCATGCAAGGCCTGCCTGTATATCATTAAAAAGTTTTCAGTTATATTATTTTACTGTTGCCGGCCAGTAGGAGCAGGAGAAGGAGATTACAATAAGAATTATGGCAATGACCATGAATTTATAATTACCATCAACAAATTGTGTTTTCTACTTTTATATTGCAGAATATATATAAATATTATACAATAAACAATATGTACACATTATAAATATAATACAAAATAAAGCATTTCGTAGACGAATTGTCCGTGGACGAAATGTCCTTGCACGCTAATAGTTATGCTTCTCATTATACTAACAATTTTATATTTTAAATGCAATAAATGGAATAAATATTAAAAATGTCAGCCACAAAACACCTTCTGTGTGATAAACTATTAACAACTGAATAAAAAATATACAGTAAACATGGAATATTCACAAAAATGAATAAACACGCTAGAAACACACAATCTAAAAAAAACCAAACGCTTAAATGAAAGAAATGCAACATGCTTCCATAGCTGACTGATTGATTCTGACTGAATAAAGCTTGAGCGTCTTTAAAATAAGAAAAGACAAAGATTCATTTATCGGTAAAAAGATAAACACAATGATTAACGAAGAGATAGAATAATTAAAAGATCATTTAGTGTAACTCAGGGAGTCAGGGTTTTGATTTTGTTGTTTCGTTTCTTTTCTGTAACTTTTCGGTTTTCGGAGAATTTGGTTTCGGCAAATTCGTTTTCGAAAAGAAAAACGCCGGATACCCCCAATGCAACACTAGCACAATATCGGCAACGTTAAGTATTGCCGGTACCAATAAGTCGTTTATATGTACGTGGTTATACTGTTCAGGGCCCGTGGATATCCGTGAGGTGGACCAACGTCGGGCCATTGCTGGTCCAATGCACCGAGACCGGCATGACAACGTTGGCCCAGAGTTTCGTTTTGAATTGGGCCAACGTTGGCCCAACATTGTAATGTTTACTGTGTTTTACATAAAATATAAACTACAGATAATTATACATAATTAGAAATAAATCAATCGGTATTTGTCCACATGAAAAGTTATACTATTAAACTATTAGATACGTCAAATACCTCATACCAATTGTCAAATTAAAAATGTTGGTATTAGAGTACAGACAAATGATAAATGGTCATCAGTGCGATCATGATTAAATATTACCACTTCTAAACTTATTTTGTTAAGCCAATCATTCAAGAAACTTCAAAAACAAGTTTAAATGAAGAATTGTATTAGGTATTGAAGAATCAGAGCAATAAAACACTTTCATTTTACAATCACTGAAGTTCAATCAGTATACTATGGGGCTAAATATCTTAATTGCCAAAAAGATCAGATCACCGCATGCCTTGAATATGACATCCGTAAAGGTGTGGGTATTTACAGGTAATATTCAATATTCATTTAGCTATTCAGTATTTAAAATTTTGAATATCATGAAATTATATTGAACTTTCTGGTCTTCCATTACTTTTATATAGTTAAAGTCTGAAAAATATTGTCTTTTTAAACAAAAAAAAGTCTGACAAATTCTTTGAAATATTCAAATATTTGAATTGGTTATTGAATTATGAGTGTTAAAATAAATAATTGTGCCAAACTGCAATGGTGCATGCTTAAAAATAAATCTATATAATGATATTTAATGTTCTAAATTCTAAGTATAGTATGAAAGAAGTGGTTTTCAGTAATTCATTATTTTTTGGAATATGTCACTCATTTTTGAGAATAATATACCTAATAATTAAATAAGAAATAACGAATGCTACTGCAGTCACGGATGGAAGAGAAAAATGAAGAGGTGATAGTTACGAGCCTGCATAACTTAAAAATCTAAAACTTCGTAGTTAAAGAACATATCTGCAGCGTTAAATAATGATACACTTTATAAATAAATTGAAACATTTTTGAACATGAATTGAAAAAATGGAAATAATAGTATGTAAGTAAACAAACATACTTTATTAAATTAGATTCAGGAGAATCGGTCAAAGAAATGGTTAAATAACAAATAAGGTCTACTTAAGTTTAAAGTTAAATTATTAACAATAATAAGAAGAACTTACACACAGTTTCATTCAATATATCTGAACAGATATATAATAGCTAATGGCAAAAATTCAATAGATTGAGTAAGTAAGTAATTTGATATCAGTGAATTGGTTTACATCAATTAAACATAACATTGAAATACAAAAGTACAATTCGGCAAAAACTTGCAATTAGAACTAAGTCAACTAACTAAACAATTAATAATATTTGATGTCTTGAGTCGGAGAATCTTGTTAGAAGAGTCACAGCGGGTACTTGGAACACGCAGAAATAACAGACTATATGGAGATAACGCATTTAAATGTCAAGATTTAACTTCACTAACATTCAAATTTTGGTTCACTTGTTTTCTTTTTTGAAGGACAGTTAACAGTGTCTACTCTTCGGTACACTAAAATGTACGTTACACATGAATTATGAGTCATTTCATTATTGGGCGGTAGCTATGGCTGAAATGGGTGTAGGTCATAAGCCCCCCCGGTCAAGAGCCCCCCCGGTCATGAGCCCCCCCGGTCATGAGCCCCCCTAGGTCATAAGCCCCCCCGGTCAAGAGCACCCCCGGTCATGAGCCCCCCCGGTCACGAGCCCCCCTGTTTTTAAATCCTTATTTACCTATACTATTTAATCCTTATTGACACTTTTGTAGTTCATTACTTAATAGACATAAAATATATGTATATCGGGGGGCGTTAAATTAAACACTCATGAAGTGTGCAGTACAACAAACTAGCGGATACAACAAACTACATTAGCAACTCTCAGTTATTTCTATCTAAGTATTTATTCATTTGTTTAATTAGGTAAATAAGGATTTAAAAAAACAGGGGGGGCTTATGACCTAGGGCAACATTCAACAATTCTCAGTTAATAGTTCTCTTCATTTCTTTGTTATATGGTTTTTTATATTTTCTGAATCTACTTTCAGATCCTTATGAAATCTCTTATTTCAGGAATTGGCAACCTATAGTCGTAACAGACAGTGATGAGGATTCAAATTGTACTTCTAAATAAAAAGATCTAAAACTTAAATGTTTATATTTCGTTTCCAATTTGACCTTGGTAAATTCTATTAGCATATTTCTACATCAGTGCCTATGAGTAAGATGAATTGCACTAAAATATGGTTTAGAAGACAAAGGCATTATTATTTTTCATTAAGTTATAGTATAATTGCAGCATATCAAAGATTTATTCTATCAAAATTTGTTTTTGTAGTCTAGCCGGGTAATTTAAGTTATCTAGCCAACCTATTTATCACTACGTAAAGTTATTTACGTCATCAATCTACTTATTTACAGGGTGGGGCGTAAGTTTGGAAGCAATTTTTCAAACATTAATATAATTCTTAAAAATAAGTTCCTAAGTAGGTGATAGGGTTTGAACTATAGTAGAGACACTACATTATGACGTGGCAGTGTTATTTTTTACAAAAATTTAGTCAATTCAAAAATGTTCTATAGACAAAAGAGAAGCCATTATTGCTCTACACCGTGCCGGGAAGTCAGATTCCGTCATTTCAAAGACTCTCTCAATAGCGAGATCGACTGTTTGGAAGTGTGTGAAGCGTTTTAATGAGAGAGGAGACTTGACTGATCGTCCAAGAAGTGGTAGACAACGCTCACAACGCACCAAACAACTGATAAATGTGCCCGAGAGAAGATCAGGAGGAACCCGAAAAGGTCAATACGATTGTTAGCCAAAACAGCTAATGTGAGTCCCAGAACAATGAGAAGAGTTGTCAAAGAAGACCTAAAGATGTCCTCTTTCACCCTCCAAAAGAGACAGACTCTATCAGAAGCTGTAAAGAAAAAGAGATTGGAGAGAAGCAAAGCACTTCTGAGAGAATTGAAGTCTGGCACGGCTGGTGAAATTGTTTGGTCTGATGAAAAAAATTTCACAGTGGAAATGGCTCACAACCGGAGGAATGACAGAATAATTGGTAAAAGTGCAAAAGACAACCAAAAAACTGTCCACAGAACCATGAAACCTGCTTCAGTAATGGTCTGGGCCGCCGTTTCAGAAACTTGGAGATCTCCTTTAATTTTTGTGGAACAAGGCGCCAAAATCAATGCTAAATGTTATATTGAGAATATTTTGACGCCAATGTTGGAGTCAGCTAAGGATCACTTCGGTAATGACACTCTATGGACATTTCAGCAAGACGGCGCGACTTCACATACTGCAAATGTCACTCAAAACTGGTGCCATGACCATCCTCCACGGTTTTGGTCCAAAGAAATGTGGCCTCCCTGCTCCCCAGATGTTAATCCTATGGACTTTTCGGTATGGTCCATTCTTGAATCAAAGGCCTGTGGTAAATTTCATCGCAGTGTGGATGATTTAAAGCGTTCGCTCCAGAGATCTTGGAAGGAAATTTCACAAGAACAGTTGCGTGCCGCAGTAGGAGGAGTTCGGAGGAGATTTGAGGCTGTTATTAAAAACAAGGGGGGATGTTTTGAATAAATTTATGATTTTTGAATTCTTAAAACCCTTATGTAATAATACATAACTGTAAATTATTAAATATATTTTTCGTTGGATTATATCATTATAATATGCACTTTTATTTGCTTCCAAACTTACGCCCCACCCTGTATAAACTGACCTGATGAAGTTATTTATTCAATCTAATCTATTAATTTACAACTAATAGTAATAACCATATATCAATTCATCGGATCGAAAACATTTCAAAAAGCAAAGACTAGTCTAGGTGATCAATTATTTTTTTAAAATCAAAATAGTATGCATATCACAGAAGCAAAAGTAGAAAATAAATTAACATGTTAGATTTGGTCGTAGAAAATAAATAGTCTAATCTAATTGATACCGGGACCTAACTCGAGATTGTGATTTAATAGAGTAAATATAATGACTATAAAAGTCATGTAAAAAGTCTGGCTACTGCTAACCGGACCGAGATTTCAACATACACTAATAGTTGATATACATTTACTTAGTTTACTAATAGTCGATATAAACAACACGAAATGTTGATATAACCAACACGAGTAGTTGATATAACCTTTACGAGTAGTTGATATAACCTTTACGAGTAGTTGATGTAACCTACATGAGTAGTTGGTGTAACCTACATGAGTAGTTGGTGTAACCTACATGAGTAGTTGATATAACCTGCACGAGTAGTTGGTATAACCTACACGAGTAGTTGGTATAACCTACACGAGTAGTTGGTATAACCTACACGAGTAGTTGGTATAACCTACACGAGTAGTTGATGTAACCTACACGAGTAGTTGGTATAACCTACACGAGTAGTTGGTACAACCTACACGAGTAATTGGTATAACCTACACGAGTAGTTGATGTAACATACACGAGTAGTTGATGTAACATACACGAGTAGTTGGTATACCTAACACATAGGAGTGATTGGAGGAATATACACAAGTAGTTGATGTAACCTTGTTCTGCAGTTGTTATAACCATTACATATGATTGGTTCAACCATCTCGAGTAGTTTTGACTATCACAGTCAGTTGTTGTGACCAACGTCAATTTAACTCATTTTAAATAGTACCTGCAACTCACCACGTAGGTAGGCGCACAGGTAAACCATAAAATTTAGTCAAAACAATTCAAATATGATTTGATTCAACTAATCCTTTCTCTGTGTGTAGGACTTCTGATGGAATATTGAACTTGTCGGGAATGCCGATGCATTTTGAGCTCTTTACCGCTCCAGCCTTCTTTTTGTAAGAAAATTTTTTCAGCTGAATCAGCAGTAGTTACCTATGCCCAAAGTAACTTCTTTAAACTAAGCGCGAAATTAACTGGTCACAATATAAAATACCTACCAATATATTTATTTTATTCGGCATATCTTCACTCATAATGTTCATTCTATTTATTTAAGAAAACTGAATAATATTATACTGTATTGACTATTGAGTAGTGATTTATTCATTTTTCAATTCAGTTTTATTTACCAATAATTATGCTCGTACTTTTTCTATAGAATATTACTATAAAAAATGTAAAAAGAAATGGCATACTAATTTAAATGTCTTTTGCGTGTTCAATTTATCAATAATATGATCATCTGTTAGAAATATATTTCGCATGAAAAGGATGGTTTATCATATAGGTTTTATAGTCGTTTATACCATAATTACTAGTTTTATCTTTCAATTTTCTAGTCAAAATAGCTTTTATAGTCAAAATAGCGTTTATGCTTATAGTCAAAATAGCGTTTATGCTATAAACGCTATAAAACTTTATTTTTATGGTCAAAATAGCATTTACAGCATAAGAACAAGAAATCCGGGCTCAAGTCATCAATGGGATAAAAAACACAGAAAGATTGATATTCCATTCACTATGGGCAAAATAAGAAAAACAAAACATCCATGAGTGATATAGATATTCCTTTATAAAATGAAACTTACTTGAATGCTATCACATATTCTGTTGACTAGAAAAAAATAATAAAAACGTTGAAGGTCCTCTCCAGGCTCCAGGAGGAACAAGTATTCCCGTACCTTTTGTGAATTGGTATCAAAATTTGTAATTATTTTTGCGATCGACATTGAAGTGCGGGAGGACGAGGTTTTGATACTTAGGGGATACTAGTAACTACAACTGTATTACCGGTATTCCCAGGAGACCCCACCTTCTCGTGGTGATACTGTTATGTACCATTTCTTTTTGTATTTCTTTAGAGCAACAAATATATAATTATTGTCATTGATTGTTCTTCTGTGGTATAACTAACGGGGCTCCCCCCTATATTCTAGGGTTTTTTTCACTTTTTATATTTGTCATAATATCCAATATTAATTGTTTTTGTATATCTTTTTTCAAATTTTGTGAGGCCCCTTGCATTGCAAGGGACCCATCCTTTTGTTACTAATAATGACTGTAAGAGTGAGAGAGGAGAATGATTCTCCAATTTCTTCCCTAAATTCTACACCTACCAAAAAGCTTGGTAAAAAGATAAAGTTATTCAACACAATAGATATGGAAGAAGATGAAACACCCACTTATCTGGAGACTCTGAAAACCATTTCTGAGCTACTGAAATCAGTACAACCTGAACACTCCACACATGCAAATGAAAATGCAAGTGACCTTCAAGCCGTTCGCAGTGATCTACGTCAACTACTGAACAAGATACCACCTGAAAACAATAATACAAGAGAAAAAAAGAAAAAGAAAACCTACGTACCCTTTATGACTGAACCATCCCAAAACGATCAAATTTCGTTCTATGAAGTAACTTTTGAAGGAGATCTAAAAAGATCGGTAAATCCCTTCAAACTACAAGAAGAAATCCTTGAAACTATAGCAGAACTTCCAAAAAGACTTTTCAGCATCAACAGAAATAAGATAATTATAGAAGTTTCTCCTAAAGAATGTTCGAAAGCAGTAACAACAATAGTTGAAATTGATGGTGTTCCATGCAAGATAGCACCATATGCACCATTTAACACTCTCCGAGGTTTGATATACGTCAAATATATAGACTTCAGTCTAGAAAATACTCTCTCAGATTTCTCAGCTTGGCTTGCAGAGAACTACAACACAACAAATGTATCACTAGCACCTTTCATCAAACCTCGTGACAACCAGACAACCGCCCTAATAGTCACATTTAATGAAAGCTCGCTTCCCTACAGTATGTACATACCTGGTGAAGAAACTGACACTAAAGTGTACCCTTACACCAACAAACCCATGCTTTGCTCCAAATGTCAAAATTACGGACATAATGCTACCCGTTGCCGATCAAATACAATTATTTGCAAGAAATGCTCTCTACCAGGACATAACAAACAAGAATGTGAAACCAACAGTGAACCAAAGTGCCATCACTGCCAAGGCCCCCACGAATCTGGTTCACGAACGTGTTCACGATTCATTCGAGAAGCAAGTCTCCTTGACATACAAAACAAAATGAAGGTGAGCTTGAGAAGAGCCATCCAAATGGAAAAAGGTGAAAACACCACAACAACTCACCATCAAGAACAATACCTGGACTTGGTAGAGATGAAAATGTCTGAATCTGACAAAAAGTCTACCTCCCCATGGCTACTTGACCGACAAATGACAGAAATTGCAGGCAAAGCAGGACGAATCAGATCCCTCAATTCAGAAACCTTCCTTATTGAAACTAACTCAAAATCCCAAACTGAAAAACTCATGACCATCACCCAAATAAATGGAAAACCAGTAAATATAGTGCAAAGTTCTAAATTCAATTCACCCAAGGGATTAGCATACATATACGACTATGATCTATCCAACTTCGATACATACAAGAAAACCCTGATTGAAACCCTCCCCATCAAAGACGTAGTCATTGCCAGCTGGATAAAACCAAGAAACACGAGAGCAATTCCTTTATTGTTCAGTTTCACCAAACCTGACACACCCCTATTCCTAAACATCATTGGAGAGCAAGCCCTTACAAGAGTATTTGAATATAAAAACAAACCAATGTTATGTAGGCAATGCCTAGAATATGGTCATACCAAAAATAGATGCAGAAACCAACTCAGATGCACAAAATGTACTGCTAGCGACCATCTTTCAGATAACTGTGATAGTAACCAACCAACATGTTACCATTGCAAAGGAAGCCACTACAGTGGTACAAAACAATGCAAGGTACAGCAATATGAACAAGAAATCACTGCTATTCAAGGCAAAAATAGAATATCTCGAAACCAAGCTAAATTCCTTTTTCTCCAAAATAACCCTACTTTCATGACCACAAATTATGCAGAGACTGCCAACAAGACAAGAACTCCCTCAGATGAAGTTCCAATAGTTCAACCAACAGCCAAACAAGTTCCAATAGTTCAACCAACAGCCAAACAAGTTCCAATAGTTCAACCAACAAAACAAGTTCCAAAAATAATTCCAAACACTGATGCGGGACCCAGTCACTCTTCAGATGCCTCACACAGCAACAGATTTACAATTGATACACCAAGCAGCATGATTGAAGATGACTACACATCCACTAAGAGAATATATGATGAAATTACCGGCACTCAAGAAGCAACTCACGATGTTACTGCTTATGAAAATGAACTCCGAAACTCTTTCAAAGCAACCAGTACCCAACCAAGATCACCGCATAAGTCAAGAAAAAACAGAGAAAGGAATAATAACTACAGATCACCCAAAGAAGACAAACAATATTCAAAATCTGATACACCACATAAAAGTAAGGGAAATCACACAGAGAGATCTCGATCTAGGCACAGGAGAAGCAAATGAACCAATCTAAATAAAACAAACTAAACCTAATCAACTCTTCTAGAACAGCATTCATGGAGACAATACTTTAATGGAACGCTCGAGGCATCAAATCAGCCAAACAAGATCTAATTAAGCTAGTAGAGAACAACAAACCTTCAGCAATAGCCATACAAGAGACCTTCCTAGGGAACGATATAATGATCAAAATCCCAGGATATATAGGAATATGTAAACAAGGCCACTACAACCACCGCTTTCACGGAGGAGTCGCAATCTACATACACGCATCATGCCCATATGAAACAGTAAACATCATTAGTGATCACCAAATAGTAGCTGCAAAAATTACAACTGGACAAAACCTAACCATGACAATAGCATCTATATATCTACCAAGTAGAGAGAAAGTTACCATCCAGTCTCTCAATAATATTATAAACCAGATTCCTACCCCATTCATTCTGCTAGGTGACTTCAATGGTCACCACGAATCCTGGGGAACTCATCCACCTGACCAAAGAGGAAGAATAATAGTCCAGGCAATTAATAACAAACAACTCAACTGTCTGAATGACGGAACAGCAACACACGACTCAGGATCAGCAATAGACTTGACCATCTGCAGCCCGAACCTATCACCTCTTATTGATTGGCATGTGTTGCCATCCGTGCTTTCCAGCGATCATCACCCAATACTTTCTACCATCACTCCAACTACTACTAACAATGATCAAGCTACTGAAAAATACAATTTCAAAAAAGCCAATTGGGATAATTATGAAGCAGACACAATATGGCAGGACTTACCAAACCCAAACAACTTTGCAAACTGTGAAACTCTCCTACAAGATCTCTACTTTAGACTATATAAGGCTGCTGATCACCACATCCCCAAAAAAATCCACAAAAGATTCTATCCAAAGTCATACTGGAACACTGAATGTACCAGATTATGGAGAGAGCGCGAGAAATTGTACAGAACTTATAAAAGAAATAATACCATAGCCAACAAAATAGCTTGGAAACGAATGAGAGCCCAAACCAAAAAGTACATCAGAGAATCTAAACAAAAAGAATTTCAAGAATACCTGAGCTCTATGAAATATAACACACCAATGTCCCAAATCTATACCAAACTTAGAGCACTAAGAGGCAGACCATCTCGCCCAATCCATATGCTGAAAGAACAAAACAGATCTTATACGACCTGCTCAGAGATTGCCAACAAACTTGCATCATCATTTGCATCCATATCAAGCTACAATGATGACTCTCCATTCCAACGCATTAGAATAACTGAAGAATCAATAGACCTTGATTTCCATACAAACCACGAAGAAGAATATAACTTGCCCTTCACTAAAGTAGAACTTCAATATGCCTTATCGTCAACTAACAACACATCACCAGGACCAGACAAAGTACATTATCTTATGTTAAAGAATCTTCCTGAACAAGGACTTAATCATCTACTGAAATTATTTAATAGATTTTGGAACGCTCTCTACTATCCCCCTCAGTGGCGTCAATCCATCATTATACCAATTCATAAACCTGGAAAAGATCCTTCCGATCCCAAAAGCTACCGACCAATTGCCCTAACAAGCTGTTTAGGCAAGCTATTCGAAAAATTAATTAATAGAAGACTAGTCGAATATTTTGAAAATCATAAATTATTCTCCAACTACCAATGTGGTTTTAGAAGAAACAGAGCCACTGTAGACCATCTGGTTAGACTTGACTCTTATATCCGCAATTCATTCGCAAGAGATAAAATAACAGTAGGAGTCTTTTTCGACCTGCAGAAAGCCTACGACACAACATGGAGATACGGAATAATGAGAGACATACACAGGCACGGCCTTAGAGGCACCCTCCCTCTATTCATTCAAGAATTCCTCAGAGAAAGAAGATTCCAAGTGGCAGTTGGCTCTTCCAAATCTGATGAAAAGATGCAAATAGCTGGCATTCCGCAGGGATGCATACTCTCTGTAACCCTGTTTGCAATTAAGATCAACTCGTTATCTTCCATTATACCCTCTCATATTCATCATTCCCTTTTTGTGGATGATATCCAAATAGCATATTCAGGCTACTCCATGCAAAGCATCATACAAAACCTGCAACCAGTTATCAACAAAATAGCCCTCTGGGCAACAGCTAATGGCTTCACCTTCTCCCCTGCAAAAACCCATAGCATAATTTTCCACCCAAAACCAGACTTCCCACAGCTTCCTACTCTACAACTCAATGGAGTACAAATTGAAGTAGAGAAAACTGTTAAGTTCCTGGGGTTAACCTGGGACTCTCAACTAACATGGAAACAGCACATTGATAACCTAATCACCTCTTGTAACAAACCGCTCAATCTTCTTCGAACATTGTCCTCTCTCAAATGGGGAGCAGACCAGTTCACAATGCTACACACATACAAACTCATCATCAGACCGAAACTAGACTATGGTTGTGTAGTCTACGGTTCAGCTAATATCTCTTCACTAAATAAAATAGAATCAATCCAAAATGAAGCCCTACGCATCTGTCTGGGAGCTTTTCGCTCCTCTCCAGTGGAAAGCCTTCGCATACTCTCCAACCAACCATCTCTAACAAACAGAAGAGACGACTTATTATGCCGCTACTTCATCAAGAACAAATGCTTTATTTCAAACCCAGTCCATAACAACCTGCACAACAATAACCTACTGCGTTTCATGCTCAATAGCCAACAATCCAATAAAGCCATCATCTCCCGAACGCACAATGCTGTCAATGAACTTCAAATTGTGACACAACCAGTATTACCATACAAAACTCCCCAAGTCTACTCATGGACACTACTCAGACCCAAAATAGATACAGAACTTGTTAGTCCAATAAGCAAATCTATCCAAAACTTTAACCCAATTTTTCGAAACCATGTTGATGAGAAGTATCCAAATTACCGCCACATCTACACGGACGGTTCGAAGGATCACCAAGGAGTTGGCAGTGCAGCCATTTTTGGACATAGATCTCTCCTTGCAACCCCTCCCCAAATAGCTTCAATTTATACTGCAGAACTCCACGCACTCAAACTTGCCACCAATCTAATAGCTGTAAATCTAATCACTACTCCAACAGATAAAAACTACCTGATATGCACAGATTCTCTTAGTGCAGTCCTAGCCATCCAGAACCTAGAACCAAAAAATGCCCTTTTATACAAACTCCAACTTCTATTCAATAATCTGCTCAACAACAACCTCAACATCACAATAATATGGATACCTGGACATAGCAATATCCCAGGCAATAATATAGCAGACAAAAAAGCGAAAGAAGCATCCAGAAAACCAGCTGAACTAATCCTCTGTCCATACACAGACTGGACTCAAGAAATCATGAAAAAAGTTGTGAACCGCTGGAAAGAACACTGGATGACAGTGAATACCCACCTCAGACAAATAAAGCCAAAACCAGGCAAATGGAAAGAATTGAAACTACCGAGAAAACAAGGTGTAATAATCAATAGACTTCGAATAGGACACACAAACCTCACCCACAGCCATCTCATGGATAATACAGTTGCAATAGGAACTCCACCATGCCCATTTTGCAATAACGAAGCACTGAGCATCAAACACATCTTTGAAAATTGCACAGAACTCTTAGAACAAAGAGAAACTCATCTGGAACAAAGACCCAACCAACCATTAACCATAGCTGTGTTGAATAACCATATCAAAACAGAGAATATTTTCAACTTTCTTGATTCCATAGATATCATCAATAATATCTAACCATCAGATATATCACAATTTCACCTCTCACATTCTCCTCCCTCTCTCACCCTTTGCGGAACCCAAAATTGTTAATATGTTAGATTGATAAAACTGTTGAATTGTAACATGACCACAGAAATGGAGTCTCTCTGATGTGGTCCAGTGTTTTGTAATAAAAATTTAAATCCAGGGAAAAAATGAGTTTATTACATAATATTATAGAACTCAGGTCTACGATCATTATTCCGCAAACCGAATACAATTCGGTTCAGTATATATTTTATTATTTACTTTTAAAGTTTTTACTACTCTGTGAGCAACAATCGAGCGAATCTCCAACCTAACGCTGAGAAAGAAGATTGTACACTCTTTGTTTTGATTTCAAATTTAGATTTTTAAACAAACATTGCTTTTTTGGCCTTCTTTTAAGATATTAATTGTTTCTAAAAGTATATAAACGTTTCTATAATAAGTTTATCCAAATTTACACCTTTAAACGAATAATAAATAGATTTATTAAACCAAATACCTAGTTGACAATCAAAACAAATGGTGTACATTCTTCTTCTTCAGGTTGAAAATTAGAAAGTCGGAAGTAAAGTAGGTTCTGTAGAGTTTGGATTATAAAAATCTTTAAAAGCATATAAAATTAAATTATGGGGTTTGCAGTTAAATGATAAGAAACATTAGCCTCGTTGATTTAAGCAATAAAAAAATTGCTTGGAGGGGACCTTTAAACTTAAGAAAAGACATTTCATACGAAATTAATTATTTATGATGATATTCATAATTTCTTCGTATATTTTTCTCAACATAGAAATTAAAGCAATAACAGATGTTTTAAGTAAATATTAGTTAAAATAAGGACTTTTAATAGTATCGGTGGTATCAGCATTTTAAATTAATATTTGACGATCCGATACCTAGTACCGATACCTAAAAAATAGCCGATATAACGAGTACCGATGCCTAAAAAATGGCCGATATAACGAGTACCGATAGGTACAGATAGTATCGGTACAGCCCCCCAGCTAACCAAAAGCTGTTTGTCCCACGTCTTAAGACGTCTGATACCTACCCCTCGCTATAGAGGGATTTAAGACGTGGGGCGGGGGACATCAGACGTCTTGCAGACGTCTAACCCCTCTGCAAGACGTCTGATCCCACGTCTTGTCCCCCTCTGACTGAGGGGGACATCCACCTGTCCCACGTCTTACCCCACTCCGTTTTCAAGACGTGGGACAGAGTGTGGATGTCCCTCGCTATAGAGGGATTCAAGACGTGGGACCCACGTGGAACAGAGTGCGGATGTCCCTCGCTATAGAGGGAAGAGGGAAATAAGACGTGGGACCCACGTAGGACAGAGTGCGTATTCAAGACGTGGGACAGAGTGGGAATATCCCCCTCTGCAAGACGTGGGAGAGAGTGTGGATGTCCCCCTCTGCAAGACGTGGGACAGAGTGCGGATGTCCCCCTCTGCAGGGGGGACATATCTCTCTTCTGCTCAAACTACTTCGGTTAATTGGGGTATATAAATATGTATAAGAAATAAAAAAGATCATACTAATCATTATTGCATTTTCTTACTATATTGCATATAGTGTATATGTACATTTGGCTGTATATCAATTATTTTAATATTACGTATTGTTATATACAAATTAAATGGGAAGAAATGGAGAAAGAAATGTAGTGGTAATCTCGGGAATCGAACTCAGGACTGTAGTGTGATGTACTATTGAAGTCTGCGACGCTACCACTCAGCCATCCTGGACATGGGAGAAGTAGTATTGGAATGATCTTTATGCAACTTGATAACTTGCTTGCTTCTCAAAGTTATTTTAAATAAATATAATTTAATATTCTACATTTTGGTGTTTTTTATTTTTTAATGTAAATGATAAGAATGTGTATAAAGTTATTCATTAATATTTGTATTGATAATGTCAATTAATGTTATTAACTACCTAATTACCTATAACTGTTAATTAATCTTACCCAGAGATGGGCGGGAAAGTACTTCCCAAGTACAAAGTGAAAGTACTAAGTAACAAGTAAGTACTTCAAGTACTACTTGAAGTACTTTCTAAAAAGTACTTTGAATAATTACTTAGAAGTACTTTTTACAAGTACTTGTTACTTTCCAAGTAAAAAGTACTTTGCAAAGTACATTTTTTCCTTTCAGTCAAGAGATTTTAAAATATTATTTCTAAAATCTCTACAAAATTAATTCATTTTCTCATCAAAACTGTATTTACAGCAACTGGATAAAAACTAGAGTTTGAAGAGATCCAACATGTTGGAAAATTGTTTGTCAAGCATTAAAATTGAAAACTTTGTCAAACAGTAGAATCGAAAACTAAGACTGTAAGACATTGTATACTTTTATGTGACGGTGAATATTTATATATTCTGACATACAATCATGTATTTATAGAGACTATGAGTTATATTAACCAATTTAAGTACATTGAATATAATTATTTTGTGATACCTAGATATCACAACCAATATTTACCAAACACATTGACGAATTATAAGCGTGTGGACGTGTACAGAGAGTCACTGTGATGATGTACTATCAGAGTAAAGAGTCACTGTGATGATGTACTATCAGAGAAAAGAGTCATTGTGATGATATACTATCAGAGAAAAGAGTCATTGTGATGATGTACTATCAGAGAATAGTCACTGTGATGATATACTATCAGAGAAAAGAGTCACTGTGATGATGTACTATCAGAGAAGAGAGTCACTGTGATGATGTACTATCAGAGAAAAGAGTCACCGTGATGATGTACTATTAGAGAAAAGAGTCACTGTGATGATGTACTATCAGAGAAAAGAGTCACTGTGATGATGTACTATCAGAGAAAAGTCACTGTGGTGATGTACTATCAGAGAAAGGAGTCACTGTGATGATGTACTATCAGAGAAAAGAGTCACATTTATGATGTACTATCAGAGAAAAGAGTCACTGTGGTGATGTACCATCAGAAAAAAAGAGTCATTGTGATGATGTACTATCAGATAAAAGAGTCACTGTGATGATGTACTATCAGAGAAAAGAGTCACTGCGATGATATGCCATCAGAAAAAAAAAGAGTCACTAGCTGTGATGATGTACTATCAGAGAAAAGAGTCACTGTGATGATGTACTATGAGAGAAAAGAGTCACTGTGATGATGTACTATCAGAGAATAGAGTCACTGTTGTGATGTACCATCAGAAAAAAAAGAGTCACTGTGGTGATGTACTATCAGATAAAAGAGTCATTGTGATGGTATACTATCAGAGAAAAGAGTCACTGTGGTGATGTACTATCAGAGAAATGACTCACTGTGATGATGTTCTATCAGAGAAAAGTAACTGTGGTGATGTACTATCAGAGAAAGGAGTCACTGTGATGATGTACTATCAGAGAAAAGAGTCACTGTGATGATGTACTATCAGAGAAAAGTCACTGTGGTGATGTACTATCAGAGAAAGGAGTCACTGTGGTGATGTACTATCAGAGAAAGGAGTCACTGTGATGATGTACTATCAGAGAAAAGAGTCACTGTGATGATGTACTATCAGAGAAAAGAGTCACAGTGATGATGTACTATCAGAGAAAAGAGTCACTAGCTGTGATGATGTACTATCAGAGAAAAGAGTCACTGTGATGATGTACTATCAGAGAAAAGAGTCACTGTGATGATGTACTATCAGAGAAAAGAGCCACAGTGATGATGTCCTATCAGAGAAAAGAGTCACTGTGGTGATGTACCATCAGAAAAAAAGTCATTGTGATGATGTACTATCAGAGAAAAGAGTCACTGCGATGATATGCCATCAGAAAAAAAAAGAGTCACTGTGATGATGTACTATCAGAGAAAAGAGTCACTGTGATGATGTACTATCAGAGAAAAGAGTCACTGCGATGATATGCCATCAGAAAAAAAAGAGTCACTGTGATGATGTACTATCAGAGAAAAGAGTCATTGTGATGATGTACTATCAGAGAAAAGAGTCACTGCGATGATATGCCATCAGAAAAAAAAGTCACTGTGATGATGTACAATCAGAAAAAAAAGAGTCACTGTGATGATGTACTATCAGAGAAAAGAGTCACTGTGATGATGTACTATCAGAGAAAAGAGTCACTGTGATGATGTACTATCAGAGAAAAGAGTCACTGTGATGAGGTACTATCAGAGAAAAGAGTCACTGTGATGATGTACTATCAGAGAAAAAAGTCACTGAGAAGATGTACTATCAGAGAAAAGAGTCACTGTGATGAGGTACTATCAGAGAAAAGAGTCACTGTGATGATGTACTATCAGAGAAAAAAGTCACTGAGAAGATGTACTATCAGTGTAAACAGTATAAATTATTAGTTTTTAAATTGTATTGTAAATGTACTTGGTACTTGAAAGTACTTTAAAAAGTACTTGGTACTTGTACTTTGAAAGTACTTTTTTATTTGAGTACTTGGGTAACTACTTCAAGTACATTGATTTACGAGTACTTGTACTTAGTACTTAAGTACTTTCGATGTACTTTTCGCCCATCTCTGATCTTACCTATAGTTACTTACTGGTGGTATCACTACCTTATACCTATCTAGTTACCTACTAGTGTTTATTAATAACTACCTAGCTAGTAACCTACAAGTGATAACCACCAATCTAGTACCTACTGGTTGTTATCAATACCTACCTAGTTACCTACTGGTGTTTATCAATGCCTACCTAGTTTCCTACAACTGCTTATCAATACTTAATTAGTTTCCTTCTTGTGTTTAACAATGCCTACCTAGTTGCCTACAACTGTTTTTAAATACCAATTTAGGTCCTAGTTACCTACTAGTATTCATCAATACCTACCTAGTTACCTACCAGTGTTCATCAAAACCTACCTAGTTACCTACTAGTGTTCATCAATACCTACCTAGTTACCTACTAGTGCTCATCCTAGTTGTGCTCATAAATGATACCTAGTTACCTACAACTGTTTGTCAGTACCTACCTAGTTACCTACTAGTGCTCATCAATACCTACCTAGTTACCTACTAGTATTCATCAATACCTACCTAGTTACCTACACTTGTTTGTCAATACCTACCTAGTTATCTACTAGTGTTTATCAATGCTTACCTAGTTACTTATAACTGTTTGCCAATACCTACCTAGATACCTACCAGTGTTTATCAATACCTACCTACCTAGTATACCTACTAGCTAGGTAGTGTTAATCAATCCGTACCTACTTACCTACTACCTAGTATTATTCATCAATGCCTACCTAGATACCTACATCTGTTTATGAATACCTACCTAGTTATGATACGTAAATAAAGCTTGAGATAGATATACCTTTTTGAAATAACTTTTTCCCGCGTAAAACAGACGAGGGACATCCCGCGTAAAACAGACGAGGGACATCCCGCGTGGGACAGACGTTGGACAGAGACGGGATATCCCGCGTGGGACAAAGAGGGACATCCCACATGGGACAGGCGTGGGATAGAGAGGGACATCCCGTGTGGGACAGAAAGGGACATCCGGCGCACTTTTTCCCGCGTAAAACAGACGAGGGACAGAGAGGAACATCCTGCGTGGGACAGAGAGGGACAATCCCGCGTGGGACAGAGAGGGACATCCCACATGGGACAGAGAGGGATATCCCGCGTGGGACAGAGAGGGACATCCCGCGTGGGACAGAGGGATATCCCACGTGGGATAGACGTGGAACAGAGAGGGACATCCCGCGTACTTTTTACCGCGTAAAACAGACGAGGGACAGAGAGGGACATCCCGCGTACTTTTTACCGCGTAAAACAGACGAGGGACAGAGAGGGACATCCCGCGTGGGACAGAGTGGGTTATCCTGCGTGGGACAGAGAGGGACATCCCACGTGGGACAGAGAGGGACATACCACGTGGGACAGAGAGGGATACCACGCGTGGGACAGAGAGGGACATCCCGCGTGGGACAGGCGTGGGATAGAGAGGGACATCCCGCGTGGGACAGAGAGGGACATCCCGCGCACTTTTTCCCGCGTAAAACAGACGAGGGACAGAGAGGGACATCCCGCGTGGGACAGAGAGGGACATCCCGCGAGGGACAGAGAGGGACATCCCACGTGGGACAGAGAGGGATATCCCGCGTGGGACAGAGAGGAACATCCCGCGTGGGACAGAGAGGGACATCCCGCGTGGAACAGAGAGGGATATCCCACGTGGGATAGACGTGGGACAGAGAGGGACATCCCGCGTACTTTTTACCGCGTAAAACAGACGAGGGACAGAGAGGGCCCAGAAAACCATATCCACTCTGTCCCACGCGGGACAGAGTGGATATGATTTTCTGGGCCTATTCTAGAGGCCTGCCACAAGGTGCAGTCCTCTCTCCCATTTTATTTAATGTTATGCTAAATGATTTCCCTAAATCAGAGGTAGTGAAGGAAGTATCTTATGCTGATGACATAACCTTAGTCTGTAGTGCTAATTCATTGGAGGAGGCATCATATTTTATGCAGCAATATCTTGATATATTGACTGTGTGGCCGCAAAGATGGAAGTTTCTTATTAATCCCACCAAATGTGTCTATCAAGTATATAGCAATAAAAGAAATATTCCTCTGACTAATCTTACTGTACACAATCAGAATATTAAAAAAAAAAAAATGAATAGAGAGTCCTTGGCATCATTTTTGATGCATCACGATTGACGTTTAACGCACATTTAAATTACCTCAAAAATGACTGTAAGAAAAGACTTTGTATTCTTAGAGCTATCTGAACTAATAGATGGGGAGAACTTTCTATACCTAGTTGTTGAACTGTTGTTCGCTATTGCGCCTTTAAAGTTTCCGCCGCTTAGGAATTATTGCCGAACTGAAAAAGAATTTTTCTTTTTTTATTGATCTAAATGAGTAAATGTCAATTTTGAGATTTCTAATCTGATGTTAGGAGGAGATTTTGATAATAAAGTCCAGATTAAGATCCATAAAAATGATAACATATTAACATTGTTGTTAAATGTTAAGTATTTAGTTCAGTCTGGAAGAATAAGAAATTTTTAAATATTAGAAATTGTTAAAATGTTGTACTTTTTAGCTAAGGGGGCCTAGCAGGCTAGCACTACCTATTTTCAGAGAATGTTCATCGAGTCGCCTGGACCAGTCTGAAGAATATGGAACATTTTTCCAAGACTCTCTGCGGGAATTTTTGATTGAATTTTTAGAAATTTGAGATCTCTGATTCTCTGCGGGAGATTTTGAATTAATTCCTATGTTACCATTAATTAAGCTACGGGAGATTATGAATTAATTCCTATGTTACCATTAATTTAGCTGCGGGAGATTCTGAATCTGCTACTGTGAGACGTGAGTCAGAGGACAGAGAGTAACTGTCTCTCAAATTAAAATCTCTGCGGGAGAAGAGACACATTCTGCAGACTGGAGTCGCCAATAAATCTTTTTTTCAAAAATAAGTCAACAAAAATTAGTAATGCAGTCGCCAGTTGTCATAATTTAATTCCAATTTTGAAAGTCGACAGTCGTCAATATACCTATATTATTATAACTACCTAAATTAATTGAGAGCCTATCAGCCAATCAGAGAGAGGCATGCAACCCATGTTTCAAAGTATGGAAAAAGTCGCCAGTATATTGGCGACTTTTGAGGGGTTGAATAAGCTGAAAAACATGAAAATAACAAGTAAATTACTCCCGAAATATTCCAAGAGATGCACATGCATCAGACTTAAAGCATAATGATGTTTTCAAATGTAAAATCTACACTAGGAAGTCAAAATTCTCCTTTAAAGTATCTTAAATGTGGCGACCCAGATTCATTTTCTCATTAAACTGGCGACTTTCCTTCCACACTTTGAAAAATGGCATGCAACTGATACCAGCCAATCACAGAGAGCCTGAAAGAGGTATACTTTATTTCATAGTTATTCATTTTTTTTCCGATAATTAGTCAGAGAGCATCAAATCAAAATGACAAGTAGTGACCACATCATTCACAACAAAAGAACACCGAAAACAGGAGACTAATATACAATTTGAATTCTACATCGTGCCATATCAAAACAAAATGGCTGCTTTGTTTACATTTCAACCTAGTTCCAAACTTCCAGAGAATGTCCAATGTCGGCAAGCTCTTGCCGACATTAATCAAATTCAGAAATTCGTCTTTGCATCATATTGCCGACTTTGAATTTCCCTAAAACTCCCTCATAATTAATTGCCGACACAAAATCCCCCAGAAGACTGTCAAAAACGAAAATAACTGCACTAGGCAAATCAGCTTGGTCAGCTATAAACACTGAACAGTCTAAACAGTATACGTATCTAAAAGTCTTAAGTGATCATCATCACGTAGCATCAATGTGACCGTGTGACGTCATCAAATCGCGCTGAAGTTGTAACTGGTATGTTCATCATAATAATACATCATAATAGCGTCACTGAAGTGATTGAACAAGTTCTAAATATCAAAACATGTTCTTATGTTTTCCCACCAATTTGCCGGCCCATTTGAAGGGTATTTACAAGGTATAGTACCGTATATAATGTGAAATCTGTATCTGTGTTATTATATTATCAAGAATGTATTAGGTATATATGGTAAACCTCTCTTAAATAACCTGTTTAACCTTATAGTTTATAGCGTCGGACCGGGTGGCTAGACTAGAGAAGTCAGCAATCTGATTTTTTGTGTGCAGATAGATGAAGGGTAGACCTAGGTGCTCACCAAGATTCAACTCTTTTAAGTTCAATAGAAAAAAAGTTATCATCGAAAAACTGTGCGCAAAGATTGTGGGGATAAACCGGGTGAATTTTGCGCAATTACCGGGTGTACTTGCGCACTGCGCAAATTCACCCAATGTGAAACTGCGCAGTGCGCAAGTTCATCCTGTATAAACTGTGCATAGAAAATCTAACCCTGATATGCTATGCAACTGCCGTGAATCTGCCCCAATCTTCAATGCAACTGCCCCAATCTGCTGTGCAATTGCAGTGAGGCTGCTGTGGAATTGCCGTGAGTCTGCTGTGGAATTGCCGTGAGTCTGCTGTGGAATTGCCGTGAGTCTGCTGTGGAATTGCCGTGAGTCTGCTGTGGAATTGCCGTGAGTCTGCTGTGGAATTGCTGTGAGGCTGCTGTGGAATTGCCGTGAGGCTGCTGTGGAATTGCCGTGAGGCTGCTGTGGAATTGCCGTGAGTCTGCTGCAGAATTGCCGTGAGTCTGCTGCGGAATTGCCGTGAGTCTGCTGTGGAATTGCCGTGAGTCTGCTGTGGAATTGCCGTGAGTCTGCTGTGGAATTGCCGTGAGTCTGCTGTGGAATTGCCGTGAGTCTGCTGTGGAATTGCCGTGAGTCTGCTGTGGAATTGCCGTGAGTCTGCTGTGGAATTGCCGTGAGTCTGCTGTGGAATTGCCGTGAGTCTGCTGTGGAATTGCCGTGAGTCTGCTGTGGAATTGCCGTGAGTCTGCTGTGGAATTGCCGTGAGTCTGCTGTGGAATTGCCGTGAGGCTGCTGTGGAATTGCCGTGAGGCTGCTGTAAAATTGCCGTGAGGCTGCTGTAAAATTGCCGTGAGGCTGCTGTGGAATTGCCGTGAGGCTGCTGTGGAATTGTTGTGAGGCTGCTGTGCAATTGTTGTGAGGCTGATGTGCAATTGTTGTGAGGCTGATGTGCAATTGTTGTGAGGCTGCTGTGCAATTGTTGTGAGGCTGATGTGCAATTGTTGTGAGGCTGCTATGGAATTTACGTGAGGCTGCTGTGCAATTGCCGTGAGTCTGCTGTGCAATTGCCGTGAGTCTGCTGTGCAATTGCCGTGAGTCTGCTGTGCAATTGCCGTGAGTCTGCTGTGCAATTGCCGTGAGTCTGCTGTGGAATTGCCGTGAGTCTGCTGTGGAATTGCCGTGAGTCTGCTGTGGAATTGCCGTGAGTCTGCTGTGGAATTGCCGTGAGGCTGTTGTGTAATTGCCGTGAGTCTGCTGTGTAATTGCCGTGAGTCTGCTGTGTAATTGCCGTGAGTCTGCTGTGGAATTGCCGTGAGTCTGCTGTGTAATTGCCGTGAGTCTGCTGTGGAATTGCCGTGAGTCTGCTGTGGAATTGCCGTGAGTCTGCTGTGGAATTGCCGTGAGTCTGCTGTGGAATTGCCGTGAGTCTGCTGTGGAATTGCCGTGAGTCTGCTGTGGAATTGCCGTGAGTCTGCTGTGAAATTGCCGTGAGTCTGCTGTGGAATTGCCGTGAGTCTGCTGTGGAATTGCCGTGAGTCTGCTGTGGAATTGCCGTGAGTCTGCTGTGGAATTGCCGTGAGTCTGCTGTGGAATTGCCGTGAGTCTGCTGTGGAATTGCCGTGAGTCTGCTGTGGAATTGCCGTGAGGCTGCTGTGGAATTGCCGTGAGGCTGCTGTGGAATTGCCGTGAGGGCGAGGCTGCTGTGCAACTGCCGTGAGGCTGCTGTGCAACTGCCGTGAGTCTGCTGTGCAACTGCCGTGAGCCTGCTGTGCAACTGCCGTGAGGCTGCTGTGGAATTGCCGTGATATAGGAGTATCGGGGATGAATATCACATGTTTATTAATGAATAAGAGCTCTTTAACTTTATTAATAAATGTGCGCAAGTCCACCCGTGAATTAAAATATTCCCAGGGTGATGTTGCGCATCTAGTATATTGGTTATACAGCACACTACAGCATAGTTCGCGGAGATTCGATTCTAGTCCAAAATAATTATTTTGCCATAAAAAACATAGGCCTCTGTTTGAACACTTAGTATCTATACTTAATCTCTTACGATTTTCGTGAAATTTATGCACTAGGGGGTTTAAGAGCTGTTCTTTCCAATGGTGTTGTCAGATTAGAAATATTTTCACGCATTCACCGTCAATTACCGATGCGCAACTTCACCCGGAATGTTGAAGTGCGCAAAGCCACCCGGTCTGACTCTAGGAAGTGGGAGAGAGAGACGTAGGCTGAGAGACGAGCGGCAGGGGGTGGGAAATGCTGGGGAAGGTGGTAGAACTAGGAGGGGAAATACAGGTAGGGGAGAAAATAATAGAAGGGAAAGAAGATTAGGTAGACATAGGAAAAGAAGGGAAAGACAGATTAGGAAACAGTTAGGGAGGAGAAGGGTAGACAGTAGGAGATGCAGGAAGGAAGGCATTAGGGAAATAGTAACTTGGAATGTGCAGAGGCTATCCTTGAGGGAGAACAATAGGAGGAGATTGCAAAGGGTGGCGGAGCATATAGAAGGGAAGGGATGGGAGATAGTCTTGATGACGGAGGTGAGTGCAGATGGGGAAGGGATTATCTGGTGAGGAGAGGAGAATGGTGGTGATCCATTCGATGAAGGCAGCGGTGGTATTGAGAGGGGAGGCGATGGAGTAGTGGGTAGAGGAGGGACAGCAAAGATGGCTCAGGGACAGAGTAGTTACGGTAGTGGTAGGGGGAATGAGGCTGGTAGGTATACGCATACCAGCCAATATGGGGATCAAATGATGTAGAAATGGAAACATATAGGAGGGATGTAGAGGAACAAGTAGCTATGCAGGGGAGGGATAGGTTGATAATAGGAGGGGATTTTAATGCTAATGTAGGCAGGGGTTTTACAAGACAGGGTGTATGTGGTAAGTTTTGAGTAGGTAGAGTAAGTGAAGCAGGCAGGGATTTTGTAGAATGGTGTGAGGTGAATGATTTGAGTTATGTGAATAGTTTTATGAAGCATGGTAGAAGGGGTACATGGTTTCATATGAGGTATGGCAGGTGGTATGAATTGGATGGTTTTGTGGTTAGGAAGAATGAAAGGGTACGAATGGTGAAGCGAATGAAGACTGAATGCAGTGAGGGGCTCTCGGACCACAAAGCTAAGATAATGGAGGTGAATGTAAAGAGCAGAACGTGAAGGAGAATAGGGAGGACAGAGATCCGACCTCCAAGGTTAAAATGGGAGGTGTTGAAGGAAGAAGATAAGATGGAGGAGTATAAGGAGAAGACCAGAGTGAAGATGGAGGAGTGTGGTCCGAGAGAGGATGATAGTAGGACTGAATGGGATGTTTTGACTGGTGTGATGGTAGAGGCAGCGAAAGAAGTGTGTGGTGAGATGGGGAAGGCTGTGGCCAACCCCTGGACAATAGGACTCGAGGAAGAGCTGAAAAGGATCAGAGAGACTGTGGAAGCTAGGGTGGTGGCAGTTGAAATGTTAGAAGCGAGGAGAAAGCTTAGGAGGAGAGTGAATGAGAGAGGTGCACTAGAGAGAGCGGAAGAGAATGTAAGGGTAGCTAGAGAGAGTGTGAAAGTAGCTAGGAGGACTGAGAAGCTTGAATTGAGACGGTTAGAGAGAGAATGGTGGAATGAAAAGATGAATGAGTGTGCGGAAGCGTGTAGTAGTGGTAAGATAGGAATAATGTATAAAGTGTTGCGTGAATTAGGTATGAGAGGTAGTAAGAAAGCACCTGCGAGTGGGAATGTGACTGTGAATGAATTTGTAAGGACCATTTTGAGAGTGTGACTGCAGAATGGTTTGAGGTGGAACCTGGTATGATAGCAGTGGCAGTGGAAGGTGCGAATGACTTGGGGATGGATGCGGATGCGATAGAAGCGAATGAGACGCCTGAACGTGAAGAGATTGAGAGTGCTATGAAAGAAGTGAATGAACCAGCGCTTGGTGCGGATGGAGTGAGGATAGGGTATGTAAGGATGGCATGCGAGGAAGTGAAAGAGAGAGTGATTGAGATGGTGAAAGTGATGTTTGATAGTAGAGCAGATAGGTGGGATGAATTGTTTAAAGTGGGTGTGATGGTGCCATTGTTTAAGAAAGGTGATAGGAATGACAGGAATAATTATAGGGGGGTGTGTTTGCTTGCGATGGGGAGTAGAGTGCTAGCGAGAGTGATTGCGAAGCGTTTGAGTTGGTGGGCGGAGCGAATGGGTGTGTTGGATGAGAATCAGTCGGGTTTTAGGAAGGGTAGGAGTACAGCGGATGCGGCGCAAATGATGGTGAGAATGAATGAGGATGTTGTGGATTATGAGAAACGAATGAGTGTGCATGGAGGTGAAGTGAATGGGAATGAAAGACCGGTGGCGCGATTGTTGGACCTGCGAAAGGCATATCCTAGAGTAAGCAGCCCGCGCTGTGGCAGCTACTCGAAAGATATGGTATGAATGGGAAGTGTATGGATACGATTGTGGATTTGCATGAAACGACTGTGTATAGAGTGAAAGGTAAGGAAGGGATGAGTGAGTCGTGGGTGCCTGATAGAGGATTGCGTGAGTGCTGCGCCACATCACCGATCCTTTTCAATATTTTTCATCAGGCAGTGATGCAGCAGGCCGAGAATGAAAGAAGTGCGAATGCTGGTGTGGTATAGAAGTGGATGCCTGGTTGCTCGTTTGCGGGTGAAAGGAACTGGGAGCGAATGAATAGCGAGGCGAAAGAGGTGCGAGTGAGGAGTGTGCTGTTTGCGGATGATACGACGATTGTGGGTGTGAAAGAGGAGATGAATGATGGTGTGAATGTTGTAAAAGAGGTAATGAGTATATAGGAGGAGCGGAACAATGAGGATAAGGAGGAGGAGCGAATGAGATTAGAATGTTAGGCAGTTGGATAGGTGCGGAGGCGGATGTGAAGAATAGGATTAAGAGAGCGAATGGTGTATGGTGGAGAGTGAAAGGGCAACTGAAAGGGTCGCGAATGACGAAGAGATGGCAAGCGAGAGTGATTGAGATGTGTGTGGAGAGTGCGATGTTGTTTGATTGTCAGGTACGAACGTGGTATAAAAGGAATGTGAATCGGCTGCAAAAGTGGATGGATATATGCTATAGGTATGTGTGGAATGATAGGGGAGGCCAACCTTTGAGACGTATGGAAGAAATGCATGTGAATATGACTGATGTGAGAGCTAGGTTAGGTGTGAAATCGGTGGCATGGAAGATTGAGAAGAGAGTGCTTGAGAGAGTGGGTCATGTGATGCGAATGGGCAATGAAAGGCAGGTGAAAGCGGTGGTGCTAGGATGGTATGAGAAATTAGAAGAGATGAGAAAGGTGCCTGGGAAGAAGAGAAAGACTTTGTTGTATTGGAAGAGGTTATTAAGAGAGGCGGCGATTGATTGGACGGATATGGAGAGATTGTGCGGCGATAGAGAGGTATGGAAGGATGCGGTGAATGAGAGAATGGACCATCTTGATGTATGGGAGAGACAGCGTGAGCATGAGTATGTATGGGAAAGAATGAGTCAGCTTTAAGTAGGAATATAGGTAGGGGGGTAATAGATTTAAAATTTAGGTATGAGGGATGTGGGAAGGTATGTAAGTTGAAGGGGGGATTAACGGTACACCAGAAGCGGATGCATAGGGCAGCGGAGGGAAGGGTGACGTTTGTATGTGGGAGGTGCGGGGTAGTATTGCAGACGGAGGGAGCTAGGAAAAATCATGAGGTTAGTTGTACGGGGGACGCTGGTAGGGGTTTAGGTAGGAGGGAATGTGGGGGTTGTGGGGTGGAGGTATCTAGGAGTAATTACGCTAGGCATGTTAGGGGATGTAGGGGTGTGGGTGAAGATGGGGGGATAGTAGTAGCGGGTGCCGCAGCTGGAGCCAGGGGGAGGGTGGTGGTGTGCAGAGTCTGTGAGCGGATGCTGTCTTATGCCAACATGGCCAGGCACCAGGAGAGATGTCGGCTTTGGGACCCGGGAGGGGAGCCAGACCCCGTTGGGGGTGTCGGCCAAATTGGAATTTGAATTAAAATTCCTGAGAACTCAATAACATAAAAGTTGAAAGAATGACTAAAACTTTAAATGGAGACAAAGTACCATCCACCTGTTTGAAAGTTACTTTTGATGGAGTCCAGCTTCCAGAAACTGTCCAAATCAATTACTTTAAGTACAGAGTCAGGCAATTTGATCCTCCACCAATGCAATGCTTCAGATGTCAAAGGCTTAGACACACTATTGGCTTAAATGGCGAATGCAAATCAAGTCTTGCAAGATGCTTATTCTGCAGTGGTCCTCAATCTGTGAAGGACAACAAATGTGGCAACAACCAACCAAAATGTGCTAATTGTGAGAAAAATCACAAAGCAAACTCCTATGTATGCAGTTATCTCCAAGAGGGATACAGGCAGGAGAAAGAAAGGAAAATACATAAAGATAGTCTTCAAAGCCGAGAAAGTGAATACAACCAAATAAATAGTCACTCTGAGAGAAATCTGAATTTGAGACATCAGAATTCAAGAGTCTATTCTAACTCTACTTTGAATAGACAGAAGAGTCAAGACAGTAACAACCTTAACAGAATTGTAGTTGAGGCAGAGGTATATGACCATCTGGATGAGTCTCAGAGCATGAGAAAAACTTATGCTTCAACATTGACCAATCAATTCTCAGACTCCATCCAATAAATAGATAGTAAAAGTTCAAACCAGAGATGCAGCAACACAAATCTCTAATAAACCAGCAGAACAGAACTTGAAAAAAAAGGACAGAAATTCACAAGATCTTTTAATGTTTAATTGAACTGTTCTGCAGCAATATTTTCTCTGAACCTATACCGGTTCGTGGCTCACTAATCAAGAAAGCAGTTGAGCATTCTTTTGGAATAAACTTAACCCAAACTGACTTCCCAGCTGATATTGGATCAATTGAGGATGATGAAATGATATCAGAAACTGATACAAATATGTCTTATCAGACAATGTGGACACTGACAGAACTAAAAACTTTAAGAAGCACAAGATCTGGAAATAAACCTCTTGAACCTAATGAACAGAACATAAGAAAAAAAGGCACAAAAAGAAGGGCAAAAACAAACATAAATAATGAATTCTAATCTTCCACCATCAAGCATAATCAAAATTGTGCACCTAAACTGTAAAGGAATCTCTAATAAACTTCAAGAACTGTAAATGTACATAAATAATACAATACCAGAAGTTATCTATCAGAAACATGGTTAACAAGAAAGCTCCTTCAATACCTAATTATCAATCACTTTGGAAACATAGGGGTACTTTTGGTTGAGGATTGAGAATTCTTATAGCAAACCACATAGTAGCAAGAGAATTAAAATTACACCCATACCTGAATGGAAAATTAGAATATATGTGTATAGAAATATTTACAACAAAAGAATTATGGGTTAGAATATTGTGTGTATATAATCCTTGTAAAAATGTGTCCTCAACTGAAATGAAACATTTCATCAATCAATTAGGTATTAACTATGTTATAATAGGAGACATGAATGCTCATAGTCCTGTAGTAGACGGATTATATTATAAAATAACAAACAGTACTGGAAAAATGCTCGAGGATATAATTCTAAAGGAAAATTTGGTACTTATCAATGAACCAGACTTACCTACATATGTAGACTATAGAACAGGAAACCCCTCATGCTTGGATCTATGTTTGGTTTCCTCCAGTATGGCACCTGGGGCAACTTTTTCATTGGGCCCAGATCTTGGGAGTGACCATAGAATGATACAAGCAATTATCAAATTGTCATGTTCTAAGGGAACAATTATGAAGCCAAGGAGATGGAAAACAGCTGGAGTAAACTGGAAGGGATGTAGAGAAGACATATTACAGGAAAGTGAAATAACTCCAAACAGCTGTGAATTGTTTAACACTTCTCTAGTTAACAGGCTAAATGCAGCATCTCGGAAATATATTTCTCTCTCAAGTGGACGAATAACAATCAGAAAACAGACAGCATGGTGGGATCAAGAGTGTCAAGAAAAAGTAGAAGCACGAAGACATGCCAGACATGTATGTGAGAGACATCCGACGGAGGCAAACATTAAAATCCTAAGGAAACTAACAGCTGAAGCTAAATATTGAAAATGAAAAAAAAGGAAAGCTGGAGAAAATATGTAGCTACAAAAACTCTTTGTTGACACTCCGCTAAAAGAAGTATGGAACAAGTTCAAAAAAATTGACGGAACTTACACTCAACAAACTTTTCCAATAATTATTAATGACCACCCAATAGTAGCACCTAAAGAGAAAGCAAATACAATGAGACGGGGCTCCATGGTTCAAACGTCATTGTTGAGGCTCAATATTGTATAGTGGTTTTAATGAGATACATATGGATGATTTGGAAGGGCAATGAGATGATTGGATGGTTGAAGTATATTGATGATATGCGGATGGATATATACAAGTTGGGTAGTATGAGATGCAATGAGGTACAAGAGTTCAGTACAAGAATCCAGTATAATCAGAAGAGAGAAAAGCCAGTACAATGAGAAGCCAGGCTGTAATACAAATAAAATACATTAATCAACATAACCTACTTAATCTTATAACATTATCAAATCGACAACATACCCTGGCTTATTAGAACAATCGTTTGACTTCTCTCAAGCTCGAACAATAGCATAAATTATTAATCAATATTATCAAATATATCTTGTGAATATTATCTGTAAATATATTATAAACATAAATATTAGAAACAAAAATATATATAATTATCTTAAACTCTTATTTACAATTAAATGGTCAAAACACCCTGTTACATTACCCCCTTCCCAGTTTTTAACCTATTTAAAAACTCTTACAAATATTCAATAATAAACTCTAAACATATATCTAACTAATAATCAAATAACAATACATAGATACACACTATTATTATTTTTATTTCTATAGATTTTTATAATTATATTTTATATATATATTTTTTTATATATTTTTTAATTTTTATAGATTTTTACATTATTAATTTAATCTATGTACAATTATATACAATAAGCCTATTTAAGTCTGTATTCTCAAGTAGATGGTTGTACTCTTGGAAGTTCTTCCACTGGTCCTCTAGATCTGAGTGTCATAGTCTTAGGGGTGCTGGATGATGTTAATTTCATCCTCAAGAAGTCACTCCTTTCACTCAGTGAACCAAAGATATTCTCAACAGACGAATAGTGAGAACTCTGATATGTTGAATTTCTACTTCTTTCTTACTGAAATTGAGTAATTTATCTTCTTAAGTCTTCACCTCGTTTTCTACCTTTCTTCATATTCTCCTTACATTCAGATATAATATTTTTCAATTCAGAAACAGTGCTTGAAATTTTACCATTTATAGTTTGATCAACAAATCCAGAAAAACTATTTCCGACACTTGCAACAGTTTCAGTATTATCTTCTTCTTGATGGTTTATTTCAGTAGATTCTTTGTCACAAATTGCTAGATTCATCATATCAGAAAAAGTATCTAATATAGAAGATGGATCTGATAACTTAGAAGATAATTCTTCTTGCAGTGACAAACTTTTCTCACAAATTAACCATGAATCTTTTAGTGTCTCCATCTTCATATATTCGCGAAATTTGATGTCAATATCATCAACTGGAGTGGAATTCAATTTTCCATCTTGCAAAAGTGAAACAGCTTCAGAACAAGGTAGTTGACTAATACTTTTATTAGCATTTTCATCAGTATTAAACACAATATTTTCTGCATCATCAACCAAGTCATTTATCGAAGTTCTTGCGTAAGGTAGCTCTTCATTTGCAACATGTGCATGTTCTTCATCAGATGCAAATCTAACTCTTTTCTCTTCATATACAGGCACTTCAAATCCTTCAAAAGAAGATTCATCAGACGAAATGTGACTGAAATTCATGAAAGATGATGTAGGAGATACATCAATCTCTTCCAGTTCACGATCTTCCTCATCTATGTGTGACACAAACTTCTTGATATTCCATGGTAGTTCCCTGAAAGCTCTTAACTTTCGATGGTTAAATTTAATTACAGCATTTGAAGATAGGTATTGTTTTATTTCGTAGCTAACTCCATTACTCTGTACTTTTGTAACAATGAATGGTCCTTCATATATTGGCATTAGTTTATAGGATGCATAATTTCCAATATGTGTAATCTTCTTAATTACCTTCTGACCAACAACAAATGACTTGAAATTTGGATGTCCTTCTTTCAAACAATCAGAAGTTTCTCTCCACAGGAATTTGGTCTGCTCCTTGATGACATTTTGCTCAATAAATATTCTGCTGGGCTATACTCAATCTGAGAATGAAAAGTATTATTATATATCAAAATAGCTTTATACAAATATTTATCCCAGTCTCTTATATCAGTTACCACTCCTTTGATTACCGATTTGCAGCTCTGGCAGATTGTGATAATAGCAAAAACAAGGAAGAAACATCAACAAAAGAAAGTACAATTGAACCTCTCCATCAAATCCCTAAGAAAAGACCCATAGAAATATCACCTGAACACACAGTGATAAAGAAATCCTGTCATGACAGCAAATTAGCAGCCAACACGACAGCAACAAACCCACCACCACCTACAGAAACTACTAAAAATCGACCAAATAAACCATTCCAAATACCCTTACCCCCACCCCCTCCAAATAAAAAAAAATACTGTTCTCCAAGAAATATTCCATCTTATCTTCTTTTCTCAGTAAAATACATGTAAATATAGGAGGAAATTAAGGATTGTTCACACAGAAAATGTTTAAAATATCCCATATTCTGCAGACTGGTATTTCTGGTCCATTACCTTTACTTGGTTAAATTATGAATGTCACGCTTCTTTGAGAATTAAGTGATCTAAAATATCACCGATTTCCCTGCACGATCTACTGATCAATAGTTTGCACAGCTATCGATCCCAGTCTGTATTTGGTGCACAAAATTCCACTGATTTTTTGAAAAACTGAAAAAGCTGAAAAAATCCACCTCAAATTTAAAATTTCCAGTAATTTGGCTCATCCATTAACATTTTACCCCACTGACATGTCGGTGGAATTTATATGTTTTTTTTAGTTTGTACAAAGAATTGACACATTTTAAGGCGGATACCAATCGATAGGGTAACCATTGATTGATTTCTTCGCATTCGGATTTTCTTAGTTTATGCGTTTAATTAGTTGTTTTGTTTCGTCGACTTATATTAATTGGCATTCTGTCACTTTCAGCCGGAGTGTTGTTGCAGAATAGCGCTCAAATTTTAATTATTTTCTGATTGTTGGTTCCTGCTGTTTTGTTTGCAGTACCCCCAAAACCAAAAGTCAAGGGGATTCATATCTGGACTGCATCTTAGTCAAACAGCTCTCCTTGAAATTAAGTGGTCCTGAAATTTGGTTGCTAACATTTCAATGTTTGCCATTATGCAGTGGGGAGTTTCCCCATCTTGATGAAACCACTATTGTTTCCTGTTATATGTGGGAAAAGGTGTTAATTCAACTTCCTTCCATATGATTCAACATTAATTTTCACTGCATTGTCATTTTCATCTTTAAACCAATACACACTTTAAATTTCTCTTTCGATGAGACCAGCCCAAGCCATTAACTTTTCACCTCCTTGTAGTTGCCGTTCTTTGATTTCATGCATTGGGTGCACTTTTAGGAGCAGTTCTTCTCACAAACCACTTCTCGTCGGACCAAATTACTCTTTGCGAAAAATTACCTGACTGATTTAGCCATCTCTAGCAGAATTGCGATCTTTTTTTTTGTGCATTTTTATTAGGGTTTGAACTTTATCAATTCTGTATGGCTTAAATTCACTGTAAAATTGCAATCTGTATGAATTCCCTAAAATTGCGTTTTATGATCTTTATAACGGGACAGAGTATATAAAATTTGGTCTTCATTAAGTTAATCTCTTAGCCATTTCGTAAAAAGCCAACTCTGTTGCCATATGCAGAGGGAAATTTCGAATGGCAGACAAACTCCATAGACGCTGATCTAGGGAAAATTGATAACTTAAACATATATTATTCTCACAAAGTATAGGCATTTTGAATGATGAATACTCAAAAACGTACATTGATGCTCGTTCAGGTGGCTCTTCTTGCTTGGATCTATGTTTTGCTTCATCTGATCTATTACTAAAGAGTAGTTAGATGGTAGGAAGGGATCTTGGAAGTGATAATCTTCCAGAAAGAAAATCTATTGGTGTACAATTAAGACATGAACCTATTGTGGTCAAAAAACGATCCAAAATATTACTAGCTGCTGAAGTTCTTTATTTTTCAGATTTTCTGATATAAGTTTATTCTATTTCTTAAAGAGAGTATTCAATACCTTGCATTATGGATGTTTTGTCTTCTAGAAGCACTAAATCTAGCGACTATTTAACACAGTATAAAAATATATCTGCAAAGCTCAAAAAGTAAGTCACTCGATTCTATTTCCATATTATAACAATAAGGAAACTATTTGTTGAAAACTTGAAACTATTTTGTGATAGTGAAATATAGAAGCTGTAGATTAATTTTTGTTTCTATAATTAACTATTATCCCAATTTTTACAATTTAGCTAATATCTACTATAAATGCATCCCTCTATATAAATCTATTTCTTCCATATTTCCATGCAATTCTCTTATTACTAATTACTATTTCTGTCTTAGGAGATTCCTCAGGAAACCAAATGTTGCCGAAGCATGTGAAGAATTCTGTAAGTAAGACTTCTGTGATTACATCACTGACTAAATGAGATGAGTTTATCTATGACTTAATTGCTGCTGTCTTTAGGTGACTTGGAAAGAAAGCTTACTGAGGGGGAGGTATACCCCGGGGCAGCATTGTGTTGCATAGCCATTGCCAGATGTCACCACACTTTGTCTGCAGTTACACCTGAGATTGAAGCTCTGGTACAAGCTGGTAGATGCTACTCAAAGGTGACCTCTATCTACAGATACAATACTGTTAGCTGGTGTTTTTAAAAAAAACACCTGCTTCCTATTCTTAATTTATATTAGCTATATAAATTTTTGCAGCTATTTTATTAACGATACAGTCCTCAGTTGGTCTTAATTAATTTTTCACTGTAAAATAAAACTAGGTATTTGTTCATACCACTTTCCTAGCTAGCTGTAAGATCTAGCTATTTCTTAAATTTTTTATATGTGATTTGCTTTTGATTCTGGTAGACATTTTTAATTTTAATCTCTTTATCAAATTATATATAGCTATAGCTACTATTTTTAATACTGTTTGATCAATTGGTATAAGCCCCCAGGGGCTCTATCCTGAAACTGTCTGTGGTGAATGGAAGAGAAGAGGGGTGGCATCCCTTGGGCCCTGAACTGTTGTAATTTGGATTATGGATTGTCTTTTTTCATTTTTACCATGTTTATCATTTTTTTAACGCTACTCGCAGTTTTAGAGGATAGCGCTAGGGTTATGCTCTTCAACTATGAGGTCTCAAGTTTTTTTTGTTAGGTAGGCTCGTAGGCTTCATTTACTATCACCTCTACATTTTCCTCTTCCATCCGTGAGTGCAGCCACCAGTGCTTGTGTCCATTTTCGTCACATTCCTTGGTAAGTGACTACATTCACGAAGTCACTTTTCTGCATCCATGAGCATTGTCACCGACGGTGGTAGGTGACTTTGTTCATAGAGCCACTTTCCTCTCTGACTGCTTCTTCTAGTCCCTAGTATTTAATTTCCTCTTGACGTCAGCAATATGACCTTTTGTTCTGAAGCAGACCTTTAACCCCTACTAAATCAATTAATCAATTGGTATAATTCATATTTTCTATTTCAGGCTGAATCAGCTTCAGAAGATATTCTTTGTCCCAGTGTAGGTGATCATCTTCTGACATCCATGTCTTGCTACCAGAGAGCCGTAGCTCTTCACACTTCACCAGAACAATTCCTAGCTAACCTTCCTCCTGACGAAGGTAATACTGTCAGTGAGAAGGATGACGCTGTGCCTAGTCCTGAGGAAAAGAATACCAACATTGGTGCCGCCACACTGTCATTAGAGTTGACAAAGGTTAGATCAGTAATTCTTAACCCGGGCTCAACTGAACCCCTGAGGTTCGGTGAGTCAGCTTCAGTGGTTCGGCTATTTGGTTCATTATGTTTTGATTTAGTGCAAAATTCATGTTTTATTGGTTTCGTTAATTGAGAATTAAGCATTTATTTTTTGAACTAATGGCTAGCTACCTACATTATATAGCTAGTATAACTAAAGGCCTTGTTACACGGTGCGAGTTACTGTCGTGACAGTGGACAGCAGCTGTCCCACTGTACTCGCATGTAAGTAGCTCGACTCGCCTCGTCTGGTCACACAAGTGCGAGCGGCTTGAAAGTAGGCAGTTACTGCACCTACACTCTCATTGTGTATTATAATATTCATTTAATTAATAAATTAATAATAATTTGTTAATTAAATTAATAATTACTATTTTTATTAATTAATAATTACTATTTATATTAATTTAATTAACATTTTATTAATTTAGTTAACATTTTATTAATTTAATTAACCTTTTGTTAATTAATTTAACCTTTAATTAATTTTATATAACCTTTAATTAATTTGATTAGCTAATAGTATAGGATATTTAATTTTTTTATTCATAATATTTAATATAGCAATTTCAAACTTAGCTATATAAGATATACGTGCTTTATTAACCATCAAATAAAACCCCAAACAATATGAAGCTGATTCAAACGAAAATATGAAATATCGGCTACCTAATTGAATACGAAATTATTCAGGTTTAGAATAGAAAGAACCTATATCTGCAGACATACGAGTTACTGTTTTGTTGCAATATCATGCAAGTTGACATCAGAGTTTTGCAGGCGAGTGGCTGACTCGTCCATGAGTGGTGAGTAGAAACATTTTTTTTTTGTAAAATGAGAGTTACTCGACTGATGCGGTCACACTGTGCGAGTAGCTGCACTACAGTAACTTGCTAGGCCAACTTGCACATTTTCTCGTACCGTGTAACAGGGCCTTAAGTATGTATGTAGATGATATATACATTTTCATCTTGAATGGGTTATTTTCTCGACTACAAAGAGTTTGACAGGGTTAATTATTTATTTATTCATTCAAATTTTTAAATATAATTACTGTGCAACTTTTTGATGTTTTGACTGAAACTTGCTTGAAAACCTCAATATTAGCTAACTATAATACTAATGAACAAGCTACCCATTTGATTTTTAAGCATCTTTAAATTATATAATTATGCCACCAGTGCATGCGTTTGTTAGCTACATTTGTTTTCATAATTTTTAGACCCGAAATCTGTGCTAACAGCATTCACTAGCATAAATGATTTTCTATTATCCATAATTTTTATTAACATGCATGCATAATTTCTAAGTGCTTTAAATAATATCACATTGAAATTTTAAATCTTTTCAAGCCAGATTAGTTGTTTTCAATGTCTCTCTGTTTTCAGACACTGGAGGCGTGTGACCACTGTTCAGAGTCCCTCTCCTTGCTCCACTCTGCCGTTAATTACCTCTCTGCTTTCCCCGTGCAACATTTCTATGCACTGGAGCAGTTGCAACGCGTCTATATTCTGCTCGGTGAGAATTTTGAGGATAGCTTGGAGAATGTCTCGGTAGTCAAAATGCGGGTGTTTGGGTAATTTCGAAATTATTGGTCAGTTCCACAATTTTGGTCAAATATGAACAAACTAGCTATATAATATCAATAATGATTTTATTTTTGTTTTAATTGGCATCTATGATACTTCCAGCCTGCAGGTATCATGGATACCAATTAAAATTAAATAATCATTATTAGCTATTTAGTTTGTTCTTATATGAATGAAGATGTGGAATCAACTGATAATTTTAAAACTAACCCAATTCTCTCGTACGCACTAGAGATCGGGTTATTCATAATTGTTTAATTTGTTTTTCTCAATATTATTGGAAAGGATTCGATTCTGTTTGACACTCATTTTAGAATCTGCCGTTTAGAAATATCTGATTGCCACACTATCATTCCCTGAGTTAACAATCACTATGAGTGTCTGGGTACTAATGCATTCCTCTACCTACTTCACAAGTATATTGTTAAATTTATGTCCTATTAATCATTATCAATGTGAATAAAACTATTCAATTGAGTATGTTTGACAGCTCTGTAACTCGTAAATGATCACTAAATTATAATGTTATTTCCACATGCTCAATTATAATCTCATCAGTAGCTAATTAACAGCATTTTAGTTAGCTGTGAACTTGGGCAGTACTGATACTATCTGTATCTGTACTTGCTATATCTGTCAGTTTTTTCGTAAAATCACTGTATGCGCAAGGTCATCCGGTCTGACACTACTTGTTATAATGGCCATTTTTTAGGTGTCGGTGTATCTGTATCGGCCTCTCTCCAATACCAAGTATCGGTACTCTTATCATTAATAATTGATGATAAGAGTACTCTACTACAGCCCTAGTTTGAGCTGGCTAGTTTTTATTGGAGCAAGGACTTCTTTTCCTGGTTTAATTAAGCTCCTTTTCTACCCCAAATGAAGGTGATCTTTACACATTCAGTTTATTTGGGATGGTAGTGTCTGTTGTAGTTACTTAAAACTATTTAAATTGTTTTCAGTTGATGTGAATTTCATTTCAGTTTATGTTAATCAATTTGTTTGTGCAATAACTCATTCTTATAACAAAAAGAAAAGTAAGAAACTACCTAGTTAAAATGATTTTTTTTGATGATTTTAAATTGGTAGCTACTTAAAATTTAAAAACCTTTCGATTCACATGGGTTGTAGCTAAATTTAATTTGTAGCGAGTAGCTTTTCTGGAAGTGTTCTTAGTTTTTGATTTTCAGTTAGTTTTAGCTATGTGACTATTTTCTTTCACCAAGTGTTAGATTTTTTGTAACTGTTGATAGTAATTATGTTGTACTTCTCTCTGTAGGTGATTTTGATGGTGCTTTGAAAGTTTCTGTAAAAATGCTCACTGGTTTCTCAAACATGGACGATGCTGCACTGTCAACTTTGCCAGCTGGTATTAGAGACACTCATTCTAAGTAAGCATGTCATTATAAACAGTTTATCTTTTATTTTATTAAAGTAATATTCTGTAAGTTTACTCCATTGAGTAGCTACACACATTTTAACATTTTTCATCTGAATAGCTACTTAAATCATATTAGAAAGATATGCTTCAGAAGTATACCTCACTTCTATTGAGTACAGCAAAACCTCACTTTAGACCAGCCTCCTAGTAGACAAACCTCCTATTAGGGCAAGAAATTTTTGAAACTGTACTGGAAAAAACCTAGTTCTAGATTAAACTCTATTTTTGTTATCTAAAAGCTATTCTGGCGAAAATATTACAAAAAGTAATATTTTCAACATAAAGCTCACTTCGAATGGTATATTTAACTTATTATTTACTCTTAATTTGAATAAAACGTGAGTAAACGTTTAACATTTTGTTCAAGGCACAGTCTGTGCTAAAAAATCAAGAAATAAAGAAAACTACACTGTGCTAATTTATTAAACCTGTAGATTTATCGAGAATGATGCAGTTATTATTACTATTATTATTATTATTATTAATGAGAGAATCCCCGCTCACTGTTGTGAAGGCGGGTGAGCACTCAGGCCGCAGGTGGGCCCCTTTGTACTGAATCCCCATTGAACCGATCTAGAGACTAGTGTTGAAATCCTCCAGCCTCCCAATTCTTTCAAGAAAGGTAGAATGATGCGAGAAGCTGAGATTCCTGGAAATTCTATGGAGTTCCATTAAAAATCCATAAGAGTAGAGTCCCTTGTCCTGTGATAAGAAGGGCATTCTTCAACAATGCGAGTCCTTGTCTCTGAGGCAAGACCACATCGTCGGCAAGTGTCATTGGTCCATTTTCCAGTAATCCTGTTATGGTATCCAAAGTTTCTGTGCCCTGTTAAAATTTGCAGGGTAAGACGAAGTTTCCTTCGGGTCAACGACAAGAGTCTTAGACAGCCTCTCCTATCCAGAGTCTGCTCGAAGAGCTCTTTGATCTGTCTACAAAAAGATAGGTTGGCCCATCTTCTTCTGGAGTTATCCGCAATCCACCAGTAAACTGACAGTTTACAGCACTATATGGCACTGGTAGAAAGGGTTTGGGTCCTTCTCAAGAGGTCTTAGCTGCTTCCTTTGTTAGGAAATCAGCGGTTTCGTTACCAATGGTACCAACGTTAGCCTTAACCCACTGAAGAGTGACGCCAACCAGCTGCCCCAGAGAGTTCAGGGCATTTACACATCGGTTTACCGTTTGGCTCCTGGTCCTCAAACTAACCATGGCTTTGATTGCCACTTGGCTATCTGAGTGTATAATAACTCTCTCCACATCAGGTTCTCCGGAAATGATGCTGGTCAGTCTCTCTAGTTGAGTATCATTCCTACCGGGAAGTGGACTCCTGCACCTGTCTTACCATATTCAAGCTTAGAGCCATCTGTAAAACAGGTCACAGTCGAATCTTCCACTGTGTGATCGGGGACCACAGTCCTCGTCTTAAATCTCACTTGTAGATTTAACCAAGGGCTGCATAGGTCTCCCGGGAAGGCAAGAACAGGTAGGTCCCTGGAGTTCCTGTCGCATCAATTCACATGGCTCTGGTGAGTCAAAGTATCTTTGATGTAACCACCCCTCCACAAACCCGCCTGCTTCAACCGGTAAGCACCTGACACCAATGTCCCTTTGAGAAAAGAAGTCAGAGGTGGCAGGCCGAGAAGCATCTCTAATGCGGATGTGGACGTTCCAGGTAAGGCCGATGAAACGGCAATACAAGCCTTCCTCTGCAATGTTGACAGCTTCAGGTCGCATGTCCGAGTCTCCAGCCCCGCCGCCCAAACCGTAACAGCGTAGCTCATAATAGGTCGAATCATGGTGGTGAAAATCCACATTATGAACTTCAGAGAAAATCCCCAGGTCTGTCCAACTGCTCGCCTACACAGTAGGAGGCATCTTTTGGCTTTAGCAGTCTTGTCAACTATATGGGGGATCCAGCTCAGTCACTCAGAGGTAAGTTACTCTGTCCACAAGCCAAATTTCTTGTCCCATAAGTCTTAGGGGGCGATACTTCCATTTGCGTTTCCATGTAAACATAGTAGCAAAAATTTTATTACTGCACAAGGATAGTCCAGATTCTCTGGCCCAATCCTCAACAGTCATCAAACCTTCCTGAACTCGTTCACTAATACAAGTAAAGGAGTCTATTCCAGTTATTAGCAGAAGTACATCATCAGCGTAAGCCTGTGCATAAATACCTGACACATTAGTCAGTTTCCTGAGAAATTCACTCACCTGATTGAATAAGAGTGCTGAGAGAACTCCTCCTTGTAGAGTACCCCTAGTCAGTTACAGTTGTTCAAAAATGGCTCTGGCAGAATGCCGCCGAATATCTATCATTATGTTTATCTGTCATTGCTTCATTTCGTTGCAGTGCTTTCCATTTGACATGCTAACATGTTCTTAACCCTAATAATAATGTATTGTAGACGAAAAAATAAAGTTCCCGGAACAGTTACAGGTGCATCAAAAAAAGGATTTCTATTGAAATGAAACTCACTATATTGAAAAATTTCGTAATGGTATGAAGAACAGTGATATTGCAAAGTTGTTCAATTTGTCAGTGCATATAATGCCGAGACTCTCAAATAGAGTGTTGTTGAAGTCTAAGAACCCATGTAGGTATGTGAAATTGTAAGTTTTTAATGAAATCATACAGTGACAGGTTAAATAAACTAATAAGTGCCAATGAATAAATTTCTCACAATTAAGTCTTGTATTCAATTTATAATTCTTCCAAGTTTCTACTAAAATTAAACAAATAAAATTATTGAAGCCATTATTTATGTCTGAAAACATATGAAATTCATTTTGTTTCACATATTTAGTGTATTAAAAAAATTAACATATTAATTATAATTCAAACAAAGCACATTTTGTTCTTAAATGTTTATTTCCACTCAAATCTGTTTGGTTTTTCGTCATAAAATTCTTAATGAACAAATAGAGTTATTGAATTAGTATAGTCACCGCTTATTTTCTATGCAGAAAACGATGTTGGTCTAGTAGGAAACAAGTAGAGTCAGTTTCCTACTAGACCAAGTCATCTTTGAACGTAACTCTGGTCTACTACGAGGTTTTGCTGTATCATATTTTTTTGAAAGAACCATTGTATAATAGAGTTATAATATTGGCTATAAAAAGATGTTAACAATTAGCTATATTAAGTAAATTATATTTAAACAAGTAGCTAGTGAAAAAGTATCTTAACTATTTGACAACAATGGCAAAAATATTGATTCGATGAGTATTTAAAATTTTGAATTTCCATGCTTCACAGGTTCGAAGTTCTAACTGTTCTGTTACTGTTGCTGTTAGAGCCCCTAGAGACAACAATGGCTCCTGTACTGAGGCCACTGCTGAGTAAATACACTCCCCCCAATGACATTCTAATGGAGCAGACACCTGTCACATGTGAGGCAGTACTCTTAGAAACACCTTGGACAATGTCATGTCTTATGAACTCTTTGTTGTTTTCACACTGTCATTAGGGAACATGAAGTGGCTGAGTGTTTACCAGGTGTGTCATAGTCAATGGATATAGCAAAGCAGGTGTAATCTCTTGTTTCTGGCTCATATACAATGAGTACCTAAATCCTAACCACCATCTCTTGTTTCTAACTCATATACACCTGGTGCTGGCTCAGCTTCTGATACATTGTACCTATGAGACTAGGGACACAACCTGTTGAAAACTTAGTCTGAGTTTGAACTATTCATTGGTGAAGACCTTATGAGCCTTTATATGGCATTAAGCCCCAGGGGCTCTATCCTGAAGCTGTCTGTGGTGTATGGAAGAGAAGGAGGTGGCGTTCTTTGAGTCCTGAACTGTTGTAATTTGGATTATGTATCGTTCATTTTACCATTATGAACATTTTTGACGCTACTTGCAGTTTTAGAGGATAGCGCTGGGGTTAGCTATGCTCTTCTAAGTCTTAGATTTTGTGTCAGGTAAACATGTAGGCTTCATTTACTATCACCTCTTCTTTTCCTCTTCCATTCGGGACTGCTGCCACCAATGCTTGTGTCCATTTTGGTCACATTCCTTGGTAAGTGACTGCAGTCACGGTGTAGCTTTTTTGCATCCATGAGCAGTGTCACTGACGGTGGTAGGTGACTTAGATGGAGCCATTTTCCTTTCTGACTGCTTCTTCTAGTCCCTTGTAATTAATTTCCATTTGGCGTTTGCTGAAGCTCTGAAGAAGACGTTAAACCCCTACTAAATTAGTTAATTATTGTGATTCATATTTTTCATGGTTTAGACTTTATATACTGTGTGGTAGCTACTAGTCATTGGTGAGATAACGGTGGCCGGAAATTTCGGTCTCGAAATATTCGGTCATGAAATTTCGGTCTCAGAATTATAAATGACCTCTCAACATAAATGACCGTTATGTAGTTTGCTGTATCCGCTAGTTTGTTGTACAGTCAGAGATGGGCGGGATTGTACTTCCCAAGTACTAAGTACCAAGTAAGTACTTCAAGTACTTTCTGAAATGTACTTTGAATAATTACTTAGAAGTACTTTTTACAAGTACTTGTTACTTCCCAAGTAAAAAGTACCTTAAAAAGTCCTTATAAATTCCTTTATAATAAAATGACAGTCAAACTTACGACGATGTCGCTACAATTGATAGATGTTGCCAATTGGATTTAAAAGATTCTAATAGATTCAATCTATAATTTCTGTAAAAATTGAATCTTTTTCCCATCTATAAATGTATTTACACCACCGTACACAATAACAAACTGGATAAAAACTGTTAGATTTTAGTGTTGTCAAATAATAAAACCTAGAGTTTGAAGAGCCAGAAGAGGTCCAACATGTTGGAAAATTGTTTGTCAAAAGAGTCACTGTGATGATGTACTATCAGAGAGAAGAGTCACTGTGATGATGTACTATCAGAGAGAAGAGTCACTGTGATGATGTACTATCAGAGAGAAGAGTCACTGTGATGATGTACTATCAGAGAGAAGAGTCACTGTGATGATGTACTATCAGAGAGAAGAGTCACTGTGATGATGTAGCTACTATCAGAGAAAAGAGTCACTGTGATGATGTACTATCAGAGAAAAGAGTCACTGAGAAGATGTACTATCAGAGAAAAGAGTCACTGTGATGATGTACTATCAGAGAAAAGAGTCATTGTGATGATGTACTATCAGAGAAAAGAGTCACTGTGATGATGTACTATCAGAGAAAAGAGTCACTGTGATGATGTACTATCAGAGAAAAGAGTCATTGTGATGATGTACTATCAGAGAAAAGAGTCACTGTGATGATGTACTATCAGAGAAAAGAGTCATTGAGAAGACGTACTATTAGAGTTAACAGTATAAATTATTATTTTTTATTTTTTAAATTGTATAGTTAATGTACTTGGTACTTCAAAGTACTTTAAAAAGTACTGGTACTTGTACTTTGGAAGTACTTTTTAATTTGAGAACTTGGGCAACTACTTCAAGTACATTGATTTACGAGTACTTGTACTTAGTACTTAAGTACTTTTGATGTACTTTTCGCCCATCTCTTGTTGTACTGCACACTTCATGATTGTTTAATGACCTGGCAGGAGGGCTCGGGGGGCGACACGCTCCCCGATACATCTAATTCAAAAGTTTTATTTATAACTGAGACTGAATTTTCCGCTCAAATCTCATGTAAAATAAATGTCAAAATTAATAACGTTACGTATCATTTTACAACGGTTAATGATGTTATCCGATTTTAATAAATAAACTACACATTTTTATAGCTACTCATAATTTTAACCTTTTCTTTTATTGTTCTTTAATAATTATATAAACTGAGACCGAAATTTCCTAGAACCGGGATAACTCAAGTAGAGTAACCGTCAGCATTTGATTAAAATGTGGCTTTCCAAACTGCTGTTTTTCACTGAACGAGTTTAGAATAGACTGCTTATTTGAAACTGATGCTAATGTATATCCATTGTAACTCTTTCCTCACCAGATCCATTCGGCAATCACGATCTCTTCTGTCAGCTGCAATGTCTCCTTGTAGCTGTCTCCACCAGAGACATTGCAGCCACAGAGAGTCTCTGCGTATCTCTAACCACCCTCCTGCAACAGTTTCCCCAGCACCTGCACCTGCTTTACCTCATAGTCACACATCTGCAAACAAAGTGAATGACTACTTCTGCAGCTACAACTGGGGGTAGTTTGGATTTGAATAGAGTCAATTAAAGTCGGAAATTAGCCAAATAACTTTTTATCTCTTTAATTCAATATCTTGGTGATATGAAACACTACTTTGTTCTTAATGCTGTCGTATGCAAAAAGATATCTGCTTGCTATTTAGATCAAAAAATAGGTTCAAAGACTTTTACCCATCAAAATTACAGGGATACTGTGAATCTAGTCAATATTCTTGTTATAGTGTCCATAAGCTATAATTCATTTAAAAGCAGTCTGTAGTAGCTAACTAAAAGATTTCTGTTTGAACCTGAACTTTTTTAAAATTTGTATTAGCTATGGGTTGTTTATTCAATTATGCGGGTCATTTTTAAACGCTACTAGCAGTTTTGGAGGATAGTGCTAGGGTCATGCTCTTCAACCACGAGGTCTTAGATTTTCTATTTGGTAGACTCTTAGGCTTCTTGTTCACCTCTTCATTTCCTTCTTCCATCCGTGAGTGCAGCCACCGGTGGTTGTGTCCCTTATTATGCGACTACATTCACGGAGTAGCTCTTCTTCATCCATGAGCATTTTCACCATCTAGTGGTAGATGACTTTGTACACGGAGCCACTTTCCTTTCAACTTCATATCTTTTATATTATTTTTGGACTCCAGTGATATGGCTTTTGGTTCCGTACCAGACATTCCCCATACTAAATTTATTATAGTTATTTTGGCTTAATATGTTCATAGATTTCTAATTTACAAAGTATAGTTTCTATATATTATCACAAGAGAATGATGTTTATTCCATAACTTCTCCGGTGTGGTTAGGTACAAATTCTCAAAGGTCCTCTTCAGGCTCCAGGAAAAAATGAGTGTATTACATAATATTGAAGAACTAAGGTTAGGATCATTTATTTGAAAATTGCATGCAATTTGGTTTAGTATCTATTTTTTATATGATTTATTTTGTTATTCTTTGCGAGATTAAAATTTTATAAACAAATGTTGTTGTTCGGCCTTAGTTGAAGCTGAAATTATTTGCTGTTTTCTACTACTGCACGAATATTTGATACTGAATTGATACCTACCTAACTGAAATTTAAAAAAAATGGGTAGTACAATCTCTTTCTTGGACTTGAAAGTTATTGAAAGAGTAAAACGGCTATTACAGTGTAAGGTATATTGAAACATTTAATAAGATATAAATTAAAAAGACAGACATTAGTTGTATTAATAGAAATATCTAGAAAAGTTCATTGGAGAGGACCTCGCATTCCTTCAAGAGTTATGACAATAACAGAAACTAATGGAAGAGGTTCTCATTATGTCCAGTTTCTAAATTAGCTTCCTTTAAATAACACTGGGTTATTAGTGATTACTACAGTTTCTTTTACTAAATGTTGAAACCATACATATTTTTGGTCTACAGTAAAATACTTTCACAAATTTTATTTTAGTTCTATATATATTTTATTTATTGTTTATATTTGTTCGTTGTAACTAATATATATTGTCTATTATCGTGTAATAAATTTCCTTTCCTCTGTTATGTCTGTTATTCAGACTTTCCCTGTTGTTCGTCCCCTGGTGGAAATTGGAAGTTATTTTGTGAAGAACTTGAATACCTACCTAAACACCATCTCTTGATTCTGACACATATTGAAGAACTTGAGTACCTGTCCACCATCTTTTGTATCTGACTCGCACACAATGAGTCGAAAAAATGTTTTTGGAAAGTCATAAAAAATATTGAGTACGTGCAACTATCTCCTGCAGCAATGTAGTCTATCATGAGTTAAGATTTGATATTTTGGCACCCGCCCCATTTAATTTTATGAATCTATTAATTACAGCTCATGCTAGGTATATTGTCGTGAGAGAACATTTTTGTAATGTAATATATTATTGTCATGCTATGATGCTACAGAAATCTTTGTTTCATCACACACTCCAGTTTAGATACGTGCTAAGCTACGTAGCACATAGTTTGTTATTTTACCCTTATTTTGATTGTCTCTTTTTTATATATATAATCAATTAATCATTAAATTCATTTACCAATCGTTTCCATCGTATAACAACCTGCACCAAGTTAGATACGAACCCAATGACACTTCATGTTTTCTTTTCGTTAATAATTTTGTAGATTTATTTGGCAGAATATTCAGTGTAGAATTAGCAGTGATGGCGGAAGGTGCTGTGGATGATAAGCCTCAAAATGGCTTCCTAATGGAAGTCTTCAATGAAACCATCTCTTCTCCTATTAATATAGTTCTCTTGGCTATTTGTGGGTTTTTAATTTATAAAATTTTCAGAATTTCTAGAGAAGAAAAAGCAGGTGAGACTGTTACTAGGCTCACTAGTAGGTATTTAACTTTTATTTGTATAAGGTAACTACTAACTAACTAGGTATGACAATAAAACAGAGAAACGTCACTTCTCATCAGTAGATATAAAATATAGCTACCTTTATTGAAATTTAAAGACTGTCTAACAATAATGTTTCTTGATCTTTTCTCTTGGATCTTGCTATGATACCTAATTAAATGTATGTATAACTGATAACATTACCATTTAGTTAATTAGGCAATTCTAGGTAGGTAGTCGTAGTTAATGATCTTGAAACTTTATCTTCTGAG